>JAHWFO010014369.1:8594-39922 GCA_023313115.1 Rhysida immarginata
CTTGGCGGAGACCAACACCCACGGTGAACGGTCTTGGCGGAGACCAACACCCACGGTGAACGGTCTTGGCGGAGACCAACACCGGCCATTTATCCGGACACACATCTAAGAGTTTTCGTACAGAGACATGATAGCAAACAATAAATGCCCATCCACTCTATACTCTTGCAACACTTGCCAGAGCTTCTCCCGAAGAAGTCTGTCATATGCTTTTTCGAGGTCCACAAAGCAAGCGTAGACCTCTTTTGCATACTCCCAGGATGTCCCAAAGATTTGCCTTAGAGCAAAGATGTGATCCGTCGTGCTTCGGCCAGGTCGGGAAACCACACTGCTCCCCCGACAGTTTGGAGCAGGGTTGCCAGGTCCAAGCACTATTCGGTCGCCCAATTGGGGAACTTTAGTAGCCCAAAATCGCCCAATGCATGAAAATAGCCCTTTTTCCCTGAACATGTTTCATTTCCCTGACTTTCCAGAATGTGGGAATTTCGCAAATCTACATTATGTCTATGATGTAAGCTTCCAACTATTACTGAACATTATGAAAATACAAATAAACCATACAATAAAAATATTCGTAAATTACAAACTTTTATTCTTCAAAAAAATACAAATCGTGAGGAAGAGTGAGAACTCTTAGTGCAAATGTTGCAATTTCTCGAAATGCATACTCATTTCCAGCATTTTTGTAATGGTACAATTCAGTCCAAAATTGCTGACAGTCATTTGGCACATTTTCACTAAAATATAAGGTCCAATCTTTAGTAATTATTGATCGCCACTGAGATTCAATCACGCTAATTTCTAAACCTTACATGTTGATCAGTTTTAGTGGCAATTCACAAAATGGTTTTCTGCATTGACTGAGAATGAGTGCATGAGAAAGATTTTTTTACCTTTTCATACATCACAAAATTACTAGGAAAGCGTTGTAGAATTTCTGCACACAATGAATGTAAAAAGTTGAAACATCGCTCCTTTAAAACATCCTTATTAACACCTTTTCCACATTTATGCAGCTCTTGTAAAAATAACCACTAGTACTAATAACCACTTCTATTCCACTCCATCCGCATTATAAAATTAAATAAAAAATAATTACGTGCTAGCTTTTAAGCTATCGAAATGAAAAACAAAGAGAGAAGATAAACCTAAAAACTGTAAAGTCTACTTACATTTGCGAAGTCTTCTAAAATTTGTGAAGTAGTGCTTGTCGATGGACTACTGATGCTGCTGCACCGACAATCGAACAGTGAAGTGTACATTTGTTAGGATGGGACGAAAGCAGCGCTTTCACAAAGCTCATCCAACCAGAATAAACTCCAAATGAAATACACTGAGGTAGTCAAGAAGCCTAACCTCTGGTCTTCCATTAGTCTTCTCGTCTCGTCCTCGTTTAAATAATTGTCTAAAACCAGTCTTTTTTTTGTTATTTGACAATAATTTCGCCGAAAAATCGTCACAATATTCGCACAAAACAAATCGCCCAAAAATCGCAAATTTGAAATTTTAGTAGCCCAATTTAGTCGCAATCGCAAATTTGAAATTTTAGTCGCAATTTGAACAAAAAATAGCCCAATTTGCGATAAATCGCCCAACCTGGCAACCCTGGTTTGGAGTCGTCTATTTCCCGACTTTTCTTCTCCAGACACTTAGCAGACACTTTCCCAGGAATGCTGAGCAAAGAGATGCCTCGATAGTTGTTGCAATCTCTCTGATCTCCCTTTTTGAAGATTTGCTTAGGGGCCTGTCCAGATATCCAAGCAACCTGACACACTCGAGTCAGCCACAGGACACCATCCCGAGCTATAGGAAGGAGGTGTTGACAGTAGCAAGCTTGTAATCTTCAGGCAGCCACCCTCCAGGGGCAGCAACCCCACCTTTAGTGGCATTTTTCTCCCACAGGAGGGCTTAACGGCAAAATGGCATAGGAAAACATTGTTCTTGTTAGCACAACCTATCACCCCTAGAAGTGTGTGCAATGAATTTTGAATCACCCTGTAGACTAGATGTTACCCGCAGGGTCATTCCATGTCAGTTCAGGCAGGCATTGGCACTGACCTCTCGGATTTTAATGAAATTTGGTATATACAATTGTCCTAGGAGTTGGTAATGAATGCCAAATATTATTTTTTTTTCATTTTTATGGAAGTTGCGGACATTTAAAATTGTCGAAATTTGAGTGGGGGCCTTATCTATTAAGTACTGTAACTTTGGTTGTATTTTACTTAGAAAGATGTGATTGGTGACATATGAAAGCACTTTAACTGTACATTCTATATAAAATTTTTAAAATTTTATTACGCATGCGCAAATATTTGAATTTAATAAAACTATTTTATTTATACAAATTTCTCAAAAGTGGGGTATTTTTTTCTGTTAAAAAATTATTAATATCTTACACATACTTTCATAAAAATCATACAAAAAATTCAAAACTGTGTTTTGCTCCGTTTTGAAGATATTAATTTTTAAAGCTTGAGCTCCAAGCAGCGAGAGTCAGGTAGTAGAGACTTGACTACTCGTACAGGGAAGAGAAAGCGTGTAACCTTGGGACCATTCATTTATTTACGTTATATTATTTATATAAATAGTATTACTACATATAATTACACGAAAAAATAAAATCAATAATAGCATTACAATAATAATTATATCAATAGGAAAAGTATTTCTTAGAACTTCAGTTTTTTTTTTCAGAATTCAGAAAAGTATTGAGCACCTGTTAAATAAGAAGATAATTTAGTAAGAAAATAAAAGTTTGAATTTTGATGTCGAATTGTTAGTAATAAAGAAAGTACATTTACTTTACACTTCCTCAGAGTCAGTCGCCTCTGAGTTAACCTGAAGGACGAGATGAATTGCAGAGGCAGCTGAAGTTGATATACAGGGTGATTCAAAAGTTAGTGTGCAGTAGTGCATGGAAACGTGTACAGCACACACATCAATGCACTTTCTACAGGACGTCTTTGTTGATCGAATCATCTCGCGTGGCATCTGACCTGCACGCTCGCCGGACCACACTCCTCTCGATTTCTTCTTTTGGAATGCCTTGAAAAGTAAAGTGTATGCAAATAATCCACACACATTGCCTGAGCTGAAGGAGGAAATCACAACTGAGGTTCAGCAAATCTCACCAGCCATATTGAGCAGTGTTTCACAGCGTGCAACTGCTCTTTTATCTCGTCATCAGGGATTGAATGTCTCTTAAGGTGCTGTTTCTTCTTTTGGAAGTGGTGAAAGCCACAAGGTGCAAGATCTTTCATCTTTGAACTGCAGTTTTTCATCTTTGAACTGTAGGCGATGCAACAACTCTAGAGTGTGGCGATTCTTTGCGGGCCAGCTTTATCGTGCTGCAAAAGATGGTCCAAAGCTGCCATTCAATCCTGTTGTCGACAACAACCCCGGACTTCCTCTCCGACGGGTTCACCCGAGTGGTCACACGTTGATGCAGTGCGTGGAAAGGGATGGGAATAATGTCGAAAAGTGAATAGTGCATTACATAGAGGACAAATGTAACTATCAGATACAAAAGAATTTTGAAAATTGGTTAACAAAAATAAAAGTTACAGCCATGGAGGCATTACTTTTCGATCAACCCTCGTATCTTCTCTACATTTATTGAATTTTCTTTTAAAAACTTAATGAATTCACATTGAAAGGAATAAAAAAACAATTGTAGAATGCTTAAGACTATCGGATATTACCACAAAATTTTTATTTCTTAGGATGCCTTGTCCATCTGAAGAACTAACATACAAACGGATGTATTGTGGCTTGGGACTCGAGCTTTAAAAATTAATATTTTCAAAACGGAGCAAAACACAGTTTTGAATTTTTTGTATTGTTTTTATGAAAATATGTGTAATATATTAATAATTTTTTAACGAAAAAAAATACCCACCTTTTGAGAAATTTGCATAAATAAAATGGTTTTATTAAATTCAAATATTTGCGCATGCGTAATATAGTTTTAAAATTTTCACGTAGAATCTACAGTTAAAGAGCTTTCATATGTCACCAATCGCATGTTTCTAAGTAAAATACAACCGAAGTTACAGTACTTCATAGATAAGGGGTGGAAATTAGGGCGACGACTACTATGGTCATTTTGCGCCTTTTACACAAGTTATATCTGTACGCAGCCCGGGACAAACACAAACATCCATGCCCACGGCGGGATTCGAACCCACAGCCAGGCGGACTCGAGAACTAGAGAGCCTACGCCCTAGCCCTCTCGGCCATCTGGCCGGCTCATAGATAAGGGCCCCACTCAAATTTCGAAAATTTTAAATGTCCGTAACTTCCATAAAAATGAAAAAAAAATGGCATTCATTACCAACTCCCTAGGGTAATTATATATACCAAATTTCATTAAAATCCGAGAGGTCAGTGCCAAAGTTATAAAATTTCTGCCTGAATTGACGTGGAATGACCCAAGTATATACTGTATTCTTTTTATGAATAGCAATAAAAATATGCAATTTTTTTGGTTTAGTGGAATTTTATATTATATATAGAGTTAATATTTAGTAAATAACGCTGAGTTTCTTAAAATAAAAAATTACTAAAATATAAATCCATATGGTTATTAAAAATGAAAAGGAAAAATATCGAAAAATGAGATCAAAACACTTCGCTAATCAACTTTGAATGACATTTGAAATGATAGCTTAAAAAATAAAATGAAAAAACAATACTACATAAGAACGAAAATGTATGAATATTCTTACATAAAATCAGTCTGCATCCGTTTGAAATCCTTTTAAAAATATTCAGTTTGGGAAAACATAACAGGAACAAAATTGATTCTAACTAAACCTCAATAGAATCCCCTCAAATGGAAAATACCAAATTGTTGTAACAGAAAAAAACTGCAATAAAAGATTAATCAAAGAAGCCGTGGTAATTAAAAGAACTAAATATAATCTAGCTATATAGTCAACATCACTCTCATTCAGTGATAATTATCTTTTTATTTGATATTTTTGATAATAAGTTTGGTAAAAATCACGTGATTTTTAACCTCTCATTTTTAATTTGTATTTAATTTGTATCTGTTTATATAATATAGCGTTCATCTATTCAGCTGTTTTTTTTCTTTTTATTGATTATCCTGTATAATTCTTTTCGATAGACTGAAATCTTCTACCAATTTTATGTTTATTATAATAGATGTGGAGAAAAATTCTTTAATTATTTATGAGAGAATTCATTAAGGTTGTCGCAAAACATAAATTTTTTAATAAAATGTTTTGCACTTCAAGTCGTACAATAAGCATCCATTATTTGCTTTTAATGCCGTAAAACATTCCATTAATTTTACAATCTCCACCCCCCCCCCTCCCCCCGTTCTCTTAGAATTACTTAGGAACAGCATGGGGGCCCAGGTTAGGACGATCTCATCTATTTTTTTGGATTAATATTTTTCGATAGCTATTCATGTTCACTATTTCAAACTTACACTCGTAAGTAGCTATTAAAATAAGTAATAAGTAGGTATAACAATTAAATCACTACCTTCAAACTCTTGGCACAAAACACGTGAAACTGAGGAACATAAAAAGTTCAGACATTCATAAATAAACGATATGTCGCCATTGATAAACAACAGATTGAGTAAAAACTTGGGCGCTGGTCCTCCAGTAGGCAGTTGCAAAAACTACTACCTCAACCTTTCACTGCTATTCTACAGCATCGTACAGAGCAGATATTGAGGGGGGCCGTTTTAAGAGCGGGGCCCAGTTTTGATTACTTTCTGTTACATACAAACTTAATCATTCCAAATTATAGTCGTCATCGCTTTCCACGACTTTGTACCATCTTTGCAGAAATGTGGAGTCTTAGAAGGAAGTGAGTAAGTGCTCGTTCGGCATCGTCTCTGAATGAGTGCTGAATTGCTGTCAGTCTATCAAAGATGCTGATCAACCCAGAAAAATGGTAGTCGTCTTGGACAATGTTCGACACCTGAAACACAGACGGTGTTGGCTTAGGTCCCTGATCTTGTTAACTTTGCTGCGTGGGGTTTCGCTTCAACTGCTGTAGACGAATGCCCTTACTGGGCGTTTCGATTTGGAAGATGCATGCATACTCTCGAGCTGACATCAGTATAGTGGTGAAATTCTGCATACCCCAAAATATAGAAAGCAGGATCTTACGCGTGTACTGATTTCGGGATCGGAACGGACTTTCCTTTTATATCCAAACAATGAGATTTTCATACAGGGCCCATTTTTTTCTTCGCATGTCACACTTTAGTCTCAAAGTGATTCAAATTTCAGACTTGAGAGCAGGGAAACGTATGAGCTCTTTCGATTTGCTTTTTTCTGAACTGTGCGTTCATGGGGATCCAAACTCCTGCTTGTTCATCTTACCAAGCTAATGCAGTTTATGTAACAATTTGTGTGGATAGGCTCAATTTATACAGAATGAATACAAAAGTCTGAACCCCCCTTTTTATTTTTAGAACCGAAGCAGATATGTGAATTTTGATGAATCCAATGAATAGGAAGTTGTGGGTGGCCTATCCCATGGTGCACTTTTCATCATCCCGAATATGCAAATTAGGACACATTCAAAATTTATCTCAAAAACCGTAAGGGATAGAGAAAAAAAACTTGTTCCCCATAAAAAAAAAAAAATCATCCAAATCGGACCAACCAATCACCCACAATCACCATAACACAATTGGGCACGGAACCTAACTGACGCCAAAACATGCCTTGTATTTGCTTTTCCGCATGAAAGTTAATGTGAGTATGGTAATTTGTTATTTTTTTTGATTTGCATGCTTTACATGGTGGAAATATCAACATTCAGTTTTCCTTGTGCAGTGTGACTGTAAGCTACAAACAGTTCACCACGTGATTGTGGGTGATTGGTTGGTCCGATTTGGATGATTTTGTTTTGTTTTGTTTTTTTTTTTATGCTGAACAAGTTTGCAATTGGGTTTTTTTCTCTGTCCCTTACGGTTTTTGAGATAAATTTTGAATGTGTCCTAATTTGCATATTTGGGATGATGAAAAGTGCACCATGGGATAGGCCACCCACAATTTCCTATTCATTGGATTCATCAAAATTGACATATCTGCTTCGGTTCAAAAAATAAAAGGGGGGTTCAGACTATTGTATTCACCCTCTATAGCCAACTCCACCATGGTATTACATGCATATGTAAATCGGTCTCCAACATCCTCATATCTATATCTTACTCTGATATCTGACATACATCCAAGTCAAATACCGCATCCTGTCAGTATGTCTCGTCATCAGTATTATTTTCTTTCCAACACAAATATCATTTTATCAATGTCCCGGACAAAATTATAAGACCAGCCACAATGCTAAATACTACCCTGTTTGAACAAGTCAAACAGTCAGACGTTGTCAAAAAAGAAATAATCATTACAAACGGGTTAAAGATAAGGAATGGTTGTTTTTCAGAATATTTCAATAGAAATAGGTTGACGAAGAGTTTGTTTGCCATTTAAATGGAACGCGTCGAAGAGATGGCTGGTCACGTTCTATTACACTGGTCAACAAAAATTACTTTTTGTCAGCTACTTGACAAATACAGGTGTTCTAGACTAATTTGAGTGTGCTGATTCCAAATCTGAACTCCAAATTCCTCTGTCACGTCAGTATGTAAAGTTTTTGCTACTTCTTCCCGTTGGACTTAGGGGCTGTTAGCAACGAACGTGGTGAAAGATTTCACCAAGAAATTAATTGAGCCAAAATACCAAGGCCGTTTCGATCCAAATGTGATGGGTGACTTTTGCTGGTTTCTGAACAGTGAAACTAATGCTATGCACTTGCGCACGAGCAAATGTTATAAGCACTTTCGAATAAATGCTTTATCTTCATCTACTGTATGGAAATATTTTATAAATCTAAGCTATGTTTAACACCATTTTAAATATTTAAGTAAAATAATAATGCTTAAGTTTCAGTTGTATAAAACAGTCTTAATGTCAAATTTAAACATCGGTAGTTTCTATCTATATCTCGAGTTCCTGACGTGATAGCAAAATTTGGAGTTCAGATTTAAAATCAGCACACTCAAGTTAGTCTATAATATCTACATTTTCCCCAGTAGCAAAAATGTTATTGACCAGTGGAAGCTAATGAACTTAGAGTACATTGACAGAATTATTGAGCCAAAAGTAACAAATATATAACTTTTAATGTTAATAAAATAAGGTGTTATGAGAATCACTTGTCCTCTATACGTAAATCAAAGGATTAAGAAAAGGTTTAACCACACATTATCACTTAACAGCATAAAAAATAACAAACAATCAAATAACATTGATTATTAAAAAAAAGTTCATTCAAATTCCTGCACTGAAAATTCCGTCCAATAAGTGAAACAAAAGCTTTAACGTAAAAAGCAGGAAACGTCCCTCTTCACTTGTCAAGAAACTTGCTTTTACGCAGTAATGAAGCTAAAGATTCAAAATAGAACAGGAATGAAGCCATCAATTTAGACACTTTATCCAGAGCAAAAATAAGCTACTAATGTTACGACTTTTACTATTTAACATTAAATGTTTGTTAATGTCCCAGAGGATTTTTAAGTCGTGTGCAGAGAAGGAAGAAGGAGACGGGTTTTATCAGTAAATAATGACATTTTAATACGAATTAATTCTGTAGTAAGAATCACATGAAAAACTCTTTGAATTTTTTGAAATTAATTACTATCTGATATATTCCGATCCAAATATTTGGTACCCAGCGGTATTTTTCGAGTCCAGTTGATGTGGGAAAGTTTCACCATGAATTGTTGGAAAGGAGTTGCGCTGGTTCCAAATTGAGCGTACAGCACCGTTACTCTGGAAAACGGCGACTACGACGGCTTTAGATGCGGGCGACCCTGGTCTATTTCAAGATAAGAAATGCAAGAAGGAAATAGTGTCACTTCACAATTGAAGGGCTCGGGGCAATAAGGAAGTAACCCACAGGAAGAAGTTCTTACTAAATGTAATAATTACTGCTTGTGAAATTTATTTACAGTATGTTTCAGTAACAAATACACAAGTAAACTGCAATCACAGTAATGCAAAAATCAACCATGCAGAATTACAGATTTTAACAAATATAACATCACTTTTCTCAAAAAATTCTTTCTGTGGGTACTTCCTTATTGCCCCGAGCCCTTCAATTATTACCAGCTAACTAAATCAAATAACTTCTACTTTCATTAAATTTGCTTATAAATTAGCTTCACTTTGAAATTTATGACTTAATCAAAACTAAGATTTAACAAGTGGAAAAAGTTCCTACCCCACGACGGGTACAGAGCAGCCAAGCACGGCTTATAGCAAGAGATCTCTGTCTGGCCGACACTTGCAACGCTACCGCGATCCGAACGTGCTGCTCCGCATAGAATTGAGATTATGATCCTTCGTAGGTTGGCTGGTTTCACTGGGGACGCTATCAATTCCTTCAATCCGGTTGGGGTAGAGTTCGGGATCCTAGTTCCAACAACTCTTCAAAGCATCTAGGTCAGAAACCTGAAGCTTGGAATGCGGCTCCTGTGTAGATCCACTTGATGACGGGATCGTTTGTGGCTGATGAGTACGGAATAGTTGCGATGACGAATCTTGAGTATACTGTAGCTCCTCCGAACTTACAATAACCCATGTCCATATTCGCTTTTCGGATCTCGGGGCGATGTACCTCTGTTATAGTCCGCTATCTTCTTGAAGCTCATTTGAACAGCCTTATCGTGATGTCGAGTTTGATAGAGTGGATTAGCACAAGATAAAGTGTTTGGAAAATGTTTATCAAACTTCTCGTAATAATCGTAATAACTCGCCTGATTGTACGAGGATTGTTCAAGAATTTTTGCCTCCTGGTCCGTAACTTTTGTATTTGCTAACCGATTTTCAAAATTCTTTTTGTATCCGATACTGACATTTGTCCTCTATGTAATGCACTATTCACTTTTTGACGTAATCACCATCCCTTTCCACGCATTGCGCCAACGCGTAACTAGTCGGGTGAACTCGTCGGAGAGGAATTCTAGGTTGCTTTCGACATGAGGATTGAATGGCATCTTTCACCTCGTCATCAGAGCGCAACTAATGTCCCTTAAGGTGCTCTTTCTTCTTTGGGAAGTGGTGAAAGTCGCATGATGCAAAGTTTTTCATCTTTGAAGTGTAGGCGCTACAACGTCTCTGGCATGTGGCGATTGTGTGGGGCGGGCTTTATCATGCTGTAGAAGAGGGTCCAAAGCTGTTCATAATCTCTTGCCTCGTCACATCGCAGAAAAGAGGTGTATTGCTGAAAGCTTTATGAGGAATTACAATAACCATTTCCATAAAAGTTAGGGACAATATGAAAAATGCAAATAAATTAAGATTGAGTAAATACAGGGTGGGCCAAAAAAAACTCGTCATTGAAAATTTTTAAATCCAATGGAGACGGTCCACAAAGGCGTGAGCAATTCTAGAAGGAAGAATGCTAACATTAATTAAGGCAGGCGTTAACGTTAAGTGGAACGCCTGCCTTAATTAATGTTAGCATTCTTCCTTCTAGAATCGCTCACGCCTTTGTGGACCGTTTCCATTGGACTTAGAAATTTCAGTGGACTTGTTTTTGGCCCACCCTTTATATATAAGCAAAAATAATAAATGCGTTTGAAGTGACTCAAGTACAATATGTACAATTTAAAAATACCGATCTCTTTTTTGGTCGTCTATAAATTTTAATGAAATTGCCATTGGCAACATGCACCATAATAGTTGGGATGGAAGGAAAAGACCGCACCGGAAGCCATAGAAGTGGCATGAATATTCTTGAAACTTCTGGAGAACATTACGGTCATAACTTTTCTGTCTTTAAATGCCAACTGCAATGTGCGGCCACTCATTTACATGACAACATGGGTCGAGGCAAGGCAGTGGGTCAAGATATGTGCAATAGAATAATCCAACAATTTAGTAGCAATGTATCTCAGCATGAAATAGCCAGGAATATTGGACTTTCATCACCTACGGTTCATAGCATTGATAGGTACAGGGCAAGTGGAAATACCACCATTTGTAAAGGGAAAGAACGAAGACCAATGCTGACTGCTCGTGATCTTCGGGTTTACAGACGTCACTGCATTAAAAATAGGCATTCAACAGTGACAAAAACTGCAGAATGGGCTCGAGGATTCTATCAAAAAACCTTTATTGTTGAATACCGTATGCCGATACATCACGAAATAAACTTGAAGCACTATTGTGCAAAACGAAAGGTGTTGTAGCGGTATAATAGGTTGTACCTCTGTTTGTAAACAACTGTAGAAAC
This sequence comes from Rhysida immarginata, assembly GCA_023313115.1. Taxonomy (NCBI): domain Eukaryota; kingdom Metazoa; phylum Arthropoda; class Chilopoda; order Scolopendromorpha; family Scolopendridae; genus Rhysida; species Rhysida immarginata. Next base: position 19,890 of record JAHWFO010014369.1, read on the forward strand.
GTAGGCACCTGGCTCAGGCATGCACCCATCTGAAATGGACTGACGCCCAGTGGCGATGTGTTTTGTAGTCCGATGAATCTACATAATCGTCAGCATGTACTTAGGAGCAAAGAGGAAAAGGACAATCCTGCCTGTTGCTGACTTGCTGTACAGAAGCCAGCTTCAATATTGGTTTGGGGCTCCACGAGTATCAATGGATTGCGAAACTTGCACATCTGCAATGGCACCGTTAATGCACAAGCATATATTGGAATATTAGAACATATGTTGCCTTCTTGGCAACGTCTTTTTGGAACCTGTCCCTTCCTATTTCAACAAGATAATGCTAAACCCTACACCGCTCACATTACAGAAAGAGGCCACACAATAGACGAAATCGAGTGTTAAAATGGCCTGCCTGCAGTCCTGATTTGTCCCTAATAGAGAATATATGGCGAATTATCAAGAGGAAGATATGTCATCGACGACCCTGAACAGTTCAACAGCAGAAAACTTTCGTAAAGCAGGAATGGCAACAAATTCCTGTTGCAACGGTACAGAAATTGGTATCATTTGTTTCTCGATGGCTACAAAGTGTGATCAGAAGAAAGGGAGACGTCACCCAATGGTAATTCGTCCACTGTCCCAACATTTTTGCAGTGTGTTGCAACCACCAGTTCGCAAGAAACCTGATATTTATCACTATTAGTTAAATTTTTGGATCCAAAATGTTTAATACCTACCCAATAAACTATCTTCGTTTGAAATAAAATGAATCAATACATCAGTGTGTCAATATTTTTGCTGTGTCACATGTTTTCACCCTGTCCCAAATTTTATGGAATTGAGGTTTGTACTAGCCGGCCACAAGTGGAAAAAGATTGTTACGTTGGATCAAGCATCTCTCTCCCTAAGTGATTTTGGGAAAAAGAGCGATATGCTGTCAACGACGCGACGGAAATGACCATCATATGTGGTTCAGAGAATGTTGCGAACGTTTTCCATCCGAGTTCATGGTAGTTGCGGGATTTTGCTATGAAGGCAAGCTGAAGTTGGTAAAAGTGGATTCAAAGGTGAAAATCAACTCCACCTACTAACAGACTGAAATTCAAGGCCCCATGTTTTGAGAAGGAAATTCACGATTGTACGGAAACCATTGTCGAAATGTGGCGTTCCATCAGGACAAGGCATCGAGCCACACTTCCAGATCGACGGAAGATTTCTTGGCTCAGCTGCAACAGCAGACCGGGATAACGCCGGTTCCCTTTAACCACATCCCTACCAAGTTACCTGAAGTGCGGGCCCAATGGATTTCTGCACTTTCGGGATGTTTAGAAAGCTGCGCAAGAGGAATAGGACAAATTGGATCTCATAGCCCTCCGAAACAGCCTTGCACCCTTGAAATACCGGTGTCAGGTTATTGTCAAGAACCAGGGGAATCAAATAGTACATGACAGGAAAAATAAATATGGATTGTTAGACTAAAATTCAAAAAATAAAATCGTTTCCATAAAGTGTGAATTACCTTCTGTAGTCCTCATGGGACTACTACACCTATACAAACACCTTAGTTCAAGGCTCGTTCACCCACCTTCGTGATCAAAAGTTTATTGGAAAAGTAAAGTGGAAGACATAAGAATTATAGCCTCTTCCGATCACCTCGCAAAGGCATTTAGATGACGAATATTACCTTTTAAACTTATATGAACCCAGTCGTAGTGCTGGGCGATTATCATTTTTGATAATCCAATATGATAATCGAATATAAGAATCATTCGATTAATAGTAGATTTTATTAATTTATTTTGTATTGGCATGTTAGCTGGCATTAGCATTAAAGTTACCAGATTTGTCTACATTTGCAAGTTATTCGTAATGAGTTATCATTGCCCCAAAGTTACTTGGCATAATAAAACACCAATGAAAATGGTAATTTGCAGGCCCGTAGCCAGGGGGGGGGGGAGCAAGGGGGGTCGATGACCAACCCAATATGGAAAAAGGTCCGCCTCAGTGGAATTTTTGAAAAAAGGTCCGACTCGGTGGAATTTATGAAAAAAGGTCCTGAATTTTTGGAAATCGACCACACCAAGATAACGTCCTGGCTACGGCCCTGAATTTGGAGTAATTTTTAAGTATTACAAAGGAATATATGTGAATGGACTGAATTTTTTTTAGTGTAAACCTTTAGTAAACCTTTCTTAGGGTACATAAAATATTTATTTTAATTTATTAAAAAATATTGTATAAGCACATGTATTTAATGGGTGTAGGACATTTGCCACCGGGACTTTTGCCACACCGGACTTTGCCACCCGGACATTTGCCACTCAGGACATTTTCCACTAACTGCTTATACTGCTTCAGTATCCTTGTTCAGAATGTAATTAATAACTATAAAAAAAATACGACAAACTGATCACATACTGGAAATTAAATTTTTATTAAGTAAAAGGTAAACAATAATACTAGAATGTAAAAATTATATAATAACATAAAGAGTAAAAGAAATACGACAAATTTTAATTTCTTTCTTTTTTTATACGCTGTCTTATAACTGAATTATGACCACCCGCTTAGTAATAGGAGCAGCTACCCTTCGCCGCTATAACTGCTGCTAGGCATTGTGGTGTGGACGCAAGAAGTGTGCGGTATGTGTCCTATGGTATGGCAGTCCATTCCACTTGAAGCGCTGTCTACAGAGCTTCGAGAGTCATAGGTGGAGGGTACAGCTGCCGTACATGGCGATCAAGGTGCTCCCACAGATGTTCGACTGGATTGATGTCCGGCGAAATAGCAGGCCAAGGGAGCACTCGAAAGTCAGTTTACGTGCCAATCCAGAGGGAGACGTGCCTTGTGGCAAGGTGTATTGTCCTGCTGGAACACACCATCACATTGGGGGAACATCGTGAGCATTTACGGGTGCACCTAATCCGCTACAATTGACAGATAGCCAAAGGCATTCAAATTGTCCTCTAGACGAATCAGTGGAAGAATCTCTCCCAACAGAAGATCCCCCACACGTGCACATTACCTCCACCAGACTGTTTCCGGCCCACAATAGCCTCCTGCAGTCTCTTTTCATGGCAATCATGACGCACTCGCCATCGTCCATCAATCTTATAGAGCAAAAACCTTGACTCGTTGGATAAGGCGATCTTAGCCCACTCGTCTGTGGTTCAATGGCGGTGTTCATGTGCAAAGTCTAGGCGTCATTGACGATGATCCCTGGTCAACATGGGTGCAGCAAACATGCGTCAACTGTTCAGATCCATCCGTAGAAGGGTGCGTTCAACGGTAATGTCGGATACACGTCTGCTGTCCACTCTTTGTACACCTTCACTACAGCGGACCGTGAACAGTTCACAAATCGCGCCGTTTCGGAGATGGTGCCACCATTGCTGCGATAGCCTATTATCATCCGTTTTTGGATGTCCGTTAAATCCGGACGTTTACCCATCTTGAGGCTCGTGCACCTGCCGTTTGATGCACTAGCTTTAAAGGTTTCTCAGCCTATTATGCAAATTTTGCAATGTGTAATCGTTGTGTGCTTTGAAGGGGTGCTGGTCATAATTCATTGATATAACAGTGTATTACTTTTTATTTTTCTTTCCTTTTCTTTATTTTTTCTGTTTTTGTTTTACGTTCAGATTAAAAGCCGTTGTAGCTTTTACCACCTAACCCAGATCACATGGCAAAAAGTTCAGGGTCTGGGATTACAGCAATTATATATGGATCAGGAAACGGTAAGACACTTTTGCGGGATAATCGATGGATTGGCATTCCTGCCAGTCGAAGATGTAAAGGTTGGAGCAGATTATCCTTCGCGAAATGTGCCTGACTTTGCAGGACTCCAGGATTTGCTGGACTATTTCACTAGCACTTACGTGCAAGGCTATTGCCGGGCCTAGCCTCAACCTCACCTCCATCCATTTGGAAGGCGATTGAACATATACGGAAAGATCAGAGTTTAGTCGAAGCTTCTTTCTTGAGTACATCTCGCGGAAAACCTCAAAAGCGGATTAAATGTGCCGAACAAGATCATCAGCGGTGGCTTAAGACTCTGTGCTTGAACTATGTGAACCATCAGAAGACATTGCCAGAATTTGGAAACGGTATAGGCCATGCTATCCGATTGAACTGAAAGTCCTACACCATCATATTAATGTTATTGTTTACCTCTTACTTAATAAAAATTTAATTTCCAGTATGTGATCAGTTTGTCGTATTTCTTTTATAGTTATTAATTACATTCTGAACAAGAAGAATACTGAAGCAAGATCAGCAGCTAGGAGCAAATGTCCTGTGTGGCAAAGTGTCCAAGTGGCAAATATCCGGTTTCCGTATTTAATTGACACGGAAACGTTGGGTCATTTAAAGTGTACTTCATTTGTTAAATTTCCACACTGTATTCCCTTATTATAAATTTTAAGCATTCAGTAATTTTTCGTAATCCACAGAAGACATTAGGCTTACAAGTAGTTTTTCAACACGTTTGGGATCCAAACTGTTTCTTTTCTTTGTGATTGTTGTTCCGGCTTTGGAAAACGATGGAACGGATGTGGCTGGTGGCACAAGGTATTTCAGAGAGACGCTTAATACAGCTGGCGATAAAAAGCTGCAATTCGTGCCATTTCTTTTAGCCATTTCTATTCTTTAGTGTCTAAAAGCCGAAAAATATAAAAAAACAATCGAAAATCGGTTTGGTTAAAAGCTGATGCTTGACCAAAAAACGAATAAAATGTTTTCGTGTTCTTTTATTAATCGACGGTAATCGAAGTTTAAATTAATCGAGTAATTGATTATCAAAATTTATCGGTTACTCGAGTTTAAACGATTAATCGCCCAGCACTACCCAGTCGATTCCATTCTAGCAGAAGAAAAAACCTAAGATGGATGGCTGCTCTTTTGCAAACAACTGACGATGTTACACTCAGCCTATTTGATCTTTCGAGTCTAGCGAGCCAAAGTTCTTATTTAAAAAAATCAATGGAAAATGCCTGGTCCATTTTCAGAGGGTCACTGGTGGAATCGTCCATCAAGAATCGCATTGACTTATAGGAGAAATAAGTCAGCCCATAATGATGTTGTAGTCGATCCAGATCATCTTTGCGAACGAGTACTCGAAGAATAAATGCTAAATAGTCTCTATTATGCTACAATAGAGGCATCCAATAAATCCGACCACCCTCCATTCATGGAGATGCTGGAGAAAGTAGAATCCATGGTGCAGCAAATGCCGTTGATAATTAAAGACTGTTCTTTCAGAGGCAAATGCTTTTAATACCTTCAAAATGGCTGACCATGAATAACAGGGAAGGAAATGGAAGATGTCTGTCATCACACCCTGGTCGGATTGCTGGAGATCCATGATAGGCATTAATGGTCCCACTCTTGTGGATCTGTTTGGCGTAATGCAGGTATGAATGTCACTAGATCCCTTTGAAATTGGTGATAAAGTCAGGGAACCGTGAATTGATACTCACTGGCAAACAAGGAGGTAATGGCAGCATGTTAACCTTGAAAAAGAAGCGCAGATACAAAAATAAAACGTTCGCCCAAACTGGTGGGGGCAAAAGACTCAAATCATTACAGCAAGCCTCGCTGCAATGAGATACCGCCGAATGTCAAGCAATCCTAACTCCCCTCTCCCTTTTTCAAAGGGAGTGAAGAGAAAATCTACATTTTCCAGAAATCCTCCACACATAATTCACAATTGCACTGTGCCCTCTTTGAAGATCTTTTGCCGATGGTAAGGTGAACAGGAATTTATAAGCAGAATAGAATGGTAATATGTGAGTCTCAACAAACCTCACTGTAACAAACGTGGAAGTGAGGAAATGAAAGTTTTTGTCAAGGTGAGCAACACACTTTTCAATTACTTCTTGCCAGTGACTAGAGTCCATAGTCTATAAAAAAAACATGTCCTAACACTGCCAGGTAGCCACACCATGTTATTGGAAAGGCTTTCAGATAGTCTACCCCATCCACTTCCCAATGGCAATACCTTTAGATTTGACGAGGTTGAAGCAGTAAAGTGGTCAAAAGATTCTTTATAGATGGTCAAGGTATATAAATCCGATGCAAAAAGCACTACGTCGTCTGCATATGCGAGCGTCCTGATGTCATTGGGTGCAGCTAGCAGTTAATACCCTCGAACATCTGGTTGGCTCCAGATAAAAATTGTACATTAGGGGGACAGAGGGCATCTTTGCCTGACACCCTTTGAGAGTTTGAAGAAAGATAATATGGAGCCATTAATCGCCACACATGATATGGCCAAAGAATACAGTGTGGAGATAATCGCAGCAAATATCTGAAGATGAAGGAGATGAAAAAGGAAGCCAAGATTAACTTTATCAAAGGGCTTTTCCTGGTCAAGGCTTAACATTGTTAGAGGTTTTTTTACGAAGTCTTACATAATACACCAGATGGTTATAAGATTATTGGATATCCTGCGTGATGGAATTGAGCAGGACTGCCCCGGATCAAAGAACTCGTCAGGGAATAAATTTAGCCGCATCTACAACACCCCAATGAATATTTTATAATCCGTATTTATCGGACTCCGCTGGGTCACTGTCAAAACTAATGGTTCGGAGAGAGACTGTTCGCATAAACCCGTGCAGAACTTTGTATGTCATGAACAGATAAGTTTAGAGCTATTAGAAATTGCGTCAGGATTTTCGGAGAGCAGTGCAGCTGACGAGGACTCTTCAAATTTCCCACCTTCTCATGGATTCTCTCTTTCTGTTGCGGTGGAACAAAGTGCTCTGCCCGTAAAGCATAATGAACGTTTCTCCTTTGACTGCCATATTGCATTAGAGTGTGGATTCATCGTGAGGCCAGCAAATGCCGACACCACGTCCACAGCCATGGAAGGACTCTCGGCAGTTGGCGAATAAGCCAGCCAGCATTTCCACTCAAGACGGAACCTCAGAAGGCAGCCAATGTGTCGCACAAGCGTATTTCATGGCAACCTACAGCCAGAGATTCTCCAAGCTTCGTTGGATTCATTAGCGAAATTACGCAATGTCGTATGCGTCGTGGGCCTACTGCTGTCTTTGGGAGCCAAGCTGAGTCGGTCAGGGGACTTTTTCCTATCCTCTCAACAGGCGTCAGTGGTCCTTATCATGCCCTGGGGCCTCTGCGCCTTTCTACATGAAGATTTGGGCGCTTTTTACATAAATCGAGGTAAGCTGACTCTTGTCCTATCTGTTAGCGTTATTCTCTCTCTCGCGCATGATACAGTTAATGTGTCAGCTTCTCAGCTTTCTCTAATTAGCTTATTTTGCTCATTCCAGGAGCTGTTCTTACTCTGCTCCATTAAACGCCTGTACGTCACCACTCTGTTGAGGAATAATGTATGCGGCCATTCTTTACACCTCTTAATCTATGTGCTTACGTTGCCCCATCGTAGTATACACGGGGTAACCAAAGTTAACATTCAAGAACTGTTGAAAGCCACATTAACCATTGTATTTAGTTTAATTTTCATTGACCGTATTCTTACGGTAGTTCAGCTATATTGGTTTCTAATATATCTGTACAATTCTTTCTTTAAATTAGAAGAAAATATCGGGGTCAATATTTTTCCCACTGTATTACAGTGTATTTAACAGTGTCTTCATTGTAATTACTCATGTCAGAGGATACAATGCATCTAATACATTTTCTTTTACATATTTGTTAATTATGTATTTTATTGTTTGTAAAATAAAAATAATTATCTGCAGAGCTTCACATGCCTTCTTTTAGCATTATTCCACTGCGCAGCGAGTTTTCTACGTGACAGTGTACTAGTTCTAGATCTGGTACTTTCAGGAGTAGGATGATCTTCCCCACAGTGAAGTCCGATGTAATGGAAGAAGGGTCTTGGATGATGGAGTTAAACACTCACACAAAGAAAGGTCCAAGAAGTTTCAGGTCCAGCTTTGTAGACATTTTTTTTTACTCGTCTGGTATCATCGCATGGAACGACTTCAGGCTGGGTGTAGCTGTGCGCTAACATCTGGTTTCAGCGTTTGTAACTATTTCGGGCTAGGTTTAGATATTTTCTAGATCGAAGAGTGTTTCTTTTTTTGAACACAGCCGGCCTTAATTTAAATTTTTTTTTTGTGGGTGCTTGCTATTTTCCAAGTTTGCACTATACAAATTAAAGCGTATTGGTATGTATCCCGTTGACTTTGGTAGCACAAGCCAATTACTTTTATATGACTGCACTATTGAGGTGTTACTTAACTATTTTTTTTGGTAGATTCTTTTCGGCTGGGAAGTATAGCAAGATTTGAGGAAATTTTAAAAATAATGCATTACATTGATAATAACACCCACGCACAAATGGATAATTATCCTTGAAATAAATCATTTGTGGGTGGCGTTTAAAAAGTTGAAGCTTAAGGGGCTTTAATTGCTTTGGGCTCTTTCATTATAGCTTTGATAGCAGTATGCTCTTTCAATATAGCTTTGGGCTCTTTCATTATAGGTTCAATAATTTTTCTGCATTGAGTTGATTGCATTCGCTTAGCTATTAAACATGGAGCCACAATATAATATGCACCACATTTTGCCATGCTAATTTGTGCTGGTGCACAACTAAATTAAATGCTTTTGTGCTATAAAGTTTCGGATAGTTGTCTGCTGTAAGAGCACAATTCAGCGTAAAGTTTTGGTTATGGCATGAAAGCGGAAAGAAAAGAGTATGGACCAGGTTATTTACAATACTAAGCAAGACATCTTCCACTTTAATCAATGCTTTAAAGTCTTAGCGAGGCAATTGCAAAATGTCAGTGAGCAGCAAATATTAGCTACTTACTGTAAAGCGTTTCCTAAACCCATTACCACTCTCTTAAATGAAAAAGCCCCAGATCATTTGGAACTGGCTATGCGCTATTTTGAGGGAGTACTTGATCAAGTCAGGATCAAGAAGCAACCACGCCAGGGCATGCAGGAAGATAAGAGAAAAACGTTGCCCAAAGAGGGCAATGGTTGGGTGGACAGCGCTTCAGCTGTGGCTGCTGTTTCCGTCTGAGTGGTGGACCAGAAATTGTTAGAAGAGATAAACGGGGGATATAAAAGGGATGCTTTCACTTAGTCATGCTTAATAAATCCTGATTCCCCTTATTTTGTGGAGCATGGGTTACTCTATAAGCACATGGGTAATAAGATAAAGTTGGTGATATCCGAGGTCAAAAAAATCACTGACGCCATTATTAAACTAATTCATAGTAGTGCTATATCAGGCCACCTCGGCATATATAAGTCCATAATGAAGAATCTGAGGTGTATACTTGGTGTGGGTTAGCATCTGATATAACAAAATTTGTGAACACTTGTAAGGAATGCCAGCTAAATAAGGTGGTTCGGCAAAAGCCCTTTGGCGAATTACAGCCACTACAGGTCCCTCCACAACGTTGACATGCCATATCAATCGACTTTATTATGCCTTTACCAAAGACAAAAAAAGGCTATGATGCACTTCTTACAGTCACGGACAAGTTCACCAAAAGGGTGAGGCTTATCTCCTGTCATTTGTCCATTATGGCTGAGGAAACCGCCAGATTGGAGCTATTGGAAACTGTGTCGGGATTTTCAGCAAGCAGTGCAGCTGACTCTTCAAATTTCCCACCTTCTCACGGATTCTCTCTTTCTGTTGCGGTGGAACAAAGTGCTCTGCGTGTATGACGTAATGAACGTTTCTCCGTTGACTCCCTTATTGCATTAGAGTGTGGATTCATCGTGAAGCCAGCAAACGCCAGGCAGCTATGTCCGCAGCCAGGGAAGGATTCTCAGCAGTCGGCAAACAAGCCAGCCAGGATTTCCACTCAAGACAGAGCCTCAGAAGGCAGCCAAGGTGTAGTACAAGCATACTTCATAGCCAACCTACAGCCGGAGATTCTCCAAGCTTCGTTGGATTCATTTGCGAAATTACGCAACGTCGTATGCGTCTTGGGCCTACTCTGTCTTTGGGAGCCAAACTGAGTCGGTCAGGGGACCGTTTCCTATCCTCTCAACAGGCACCAGCGGTCCTTATCATGCCCTGGGGCCTATGTGCCTTTCTACATGAAGATTTGGGCGCTTTTTACATAAATCCAGGTAAGCTGACTCTTGTCCTATCTGTTAGCGTTATTCTCTCTCTCGTGCATGATAAAGTTATTGTGTCAGCTTCTCAGCTTTCTGTAATTAGCCTATTTTGCTCATTCTAGAAGCTGTTCTTACTCTCCTCCATTAAATGCCTATGCGTTGCCGCTGTCTGTTGAGGAAGAATGTTTGTGGCAAATCTTTACATCTCTTAATCTATGTGCTTAGGATGCCTCATCGTTTTATACACAGAGTAACCAAAGTCAAGATTCAAGGAACTGTTGAGAGCCAAATTAACCATTGTATTTAGGTTAATTTTTATTAACCATATTCTCACGGTAGTTGAGCTATATGGGTTTCTAATATGTCCCTACAATTCTTTCTTTAAATTATAAGAAAGTATTGGGGTCAATATTTTCCCCACCATATTGCAGTGTATTTAACAGTGTCTTCATTGTAATTCCTCGTTTCAGAGGATACAATGCATCTAATACATTTTCTTTTACATTCTTTGTTATTAATGTATTTTATTGTTTATTGTTTGTAAAATAATAATTGTCTGCAGAGCTTCACGTGAGTTCTTTTAGCATTATTCCACTGCACAGCGAGTTTTCTACGTGACAGTGTACTAGTTCTAGATCTGGTACTTTCAGGAGTAGGATGATCTTCCCCACAGTGAAGTCCGATGTAATGGAAGAAGGGTCTTGGATGATGGAGTTAAACACTCACACAAAGAAAGGTCCAAGAAGTTTCCATGTTGTGTTGTAAAATGCATACAGAAAATCGTCCAGGACTGGGCTAGGCTGATGATGGCCGTCCACCGATAGGAACTTCTTGATTTCATTTTCGGTGAAGGGATGTGTAATAAAAATGTCTAGTATTCTCAGAAAAAGGTTCAATGCCTCTATCCAATGTTTTGTGGTATCTGCTAAAACGATTGGGTGACTGAAGAATGATGAGAAGTGGGAGTGGAAAGCTCGACATCGGTATCAGAATGGTGACATCATTTGATGTTAGCATGACACCTCTCCTTTGTGAATGCTGCTGATGACATATGTCTGATATCAGTTGTCCAGGTGAGTTTGGCCCTGAGTGCAGCGCCGGCAGTGTTGCAGATCATTAGAGCATTGATATCGCTCTTTAGCTGACGAATTTCAGTAGAAAACTCCTCCTTAGGGGTGGAACATTGGAGGAGTCGTAGGATTTCTTGGAGCATGAAAAGATGATGGTGATGAAGTCTGGCAGCATCCATCCCAATCTTCAGAGGAACTTTTTGATTTTAGTTTTTAGCTCTAACCACGAAAGAAGTATAGGACGCAAATTGTGGAGATTTTTTCCACAAAGTGAATGAACATACCCTTGTAATCCTCGTCATCGAGCAGAGAAACGTTCATAAGCCAGTTCTTATGAACAGCAGGATCTGTAGCTGATGCAGGAAATGGAGGATCCCATGACCACACAATGGCACTGTGTTTTGAGAACGAACATGGGATGACTTCCCTTGATCCAGGTGAGCCAGCAAATGCATCATAGATAAGAAATACATCAAGGCATGATGATATAGTGGGTGCCTGATGGTAAGTAAACCAAGAATGGTGGCCAAGTGAATAAATTTTTTTCAAATATCGAATAATTCATTTTGCTGGCACAAACTATGCACATATCCAGACGAAAAGATATTATTGTCTGGATGACAGAAAGTCACCATCAATCACTGCAGGTAACGATGAACACAAAAATTGTTAATGTCATTAAAGAATGTTCTTTTTACTGCTGACACACAAGGAGAATACACATTAAGCAATCGGAAATTGTCATCAGATGTTGAGATGTCCAACGAGATTGCTCTGTCCTCGCAATCATATATGCACACTCGAATGGATGGTTGAATATGATGGTAGCAATCCCTTGCCCATTTGGCAACGAAGAATTATAAATTTTCGATTATATTTAATATTATAATTATATGACGAAGAATTAGTAAAGAATTTTCCATGAGGATATTGGCTGCAAAGGCTGGGAAGATTGTGGCACTGTTGTGAAGAGCCAAGCTTCACCTCGTGGAGTAAAAGAATATGCTGCCTGTACAGGGCAATGAACATAGATAATACTAATTGCTTAAATGAGGAACCAAAGGAACGTACATTCAGAAAGATGACCTTCATTGAGGAGATGACTGATAGAGACTGGTGCATTTAAGATACCGTTAGGGGCTCTAAAGCCTTCCAACTAGTGATCGGTTCAACTCATGGAGGAGGAAGAGTTGCGATGTTAGTTTAAGCAGCTGCCATGGTCGGAAGAAGAAGCAACGACTCTGTCCCTTCTGCTGCGATACCGTCTGGGCTTTTTCTTGCGAGGGCTCTTGGCTGATGCAAGCTCATCCCGCTGCGATGATGCTGATTTCACTTTCCCAGTTGAAAATGACACTGGAGCCAACGTAGGTGTGCAGACGATCCTTAATGGCTGTGACATTGATGAATGCTCTGGAGAAGGAAGGGCTGGAAAATCCTCCTTCACAAGCACTGATCTGGAACACCAAGAAACGTCCATGTCATCTTCTCCACAGCTTCTCTCCTCTACCACTGATAGCTTGATGGCCATGGAGGAGGAACAACTTCCCAGGCCTCTGAAGGTGGGGATGGTGGTGGCATTACCTCTCTTGGTTCACTAGGAAGAAGCAGCAGAGATAGTGATGAATCCACAGACATCCTATGAGGTGGGGGTGAAGGCAGAAGTACTCTGCGATGAACAACTGGCTCCGGTGAAGATATCAATGTAGACTGCTGGGATAACGAAAGTGCTGCTGGGGATGCCTTAAGTCCTCTCCGGGCATCGATGATTCTTACCCACTATGCGGGAGCACGGCTCACATTTTTTCAGGAAAGGACAATCCCTCCTAACGTGAGTGGATTGTCCTCATTTCCTTGTAATGATTGCATACCAGTAGCACTGCCTCATTTCCTTGTAATACACAAACGAATTTGGGATGTCTCGCTCCAATCTCATGTCTAACAGAATGTTGCCATTCTGAAGACAGAGTGTTGACACGCTCTGGATGGTAAATCTTGAGCACTTCCCCATAGTCAGACATGAAACTTCAGATATAAGCTTCTGACAGGAGCAGCAAAGTACTCCTGACATGGATGGTCAAATATCCAGGGTCAGCGTGGAACAGGTGGATGAAGGCATTTCCAACCTTAATATTGACAACAGACACAATGCAGTCTGCCACATATCTTGTTGGCAGACTATCCTTGACTCGGTCGAGGGCAGCTTCTGCAGGACAGAAACGGTGGGATGGCAGATGAAAGTACAGGGGGTATACCTGTTTTGGCATAGAGCCCCGTCATAAAGTCACAGACAGCGAATGGCCCATCTGCCACCAGCATTACCATGCAATACATGGTAAAACTTAAGAAAAATAAAGTTACAAAAGTTCGGGAGGGAGGGGGGTAACTCCCCCTGGGACCCCCAGGGGGGGGGTCACCCGACTCAGAAGCACAAAACTCACTCATACAACTGACAAACAGTCACTAATCTAAAGTCAATCCACTGGACATGAACACAGTAGAAAAAAGCACTAACACCAAGCAACGGATGACTTCTCAATCACTGATCATATTGACGATTTCTAAATTCTCTCCGATCACTGTGTCTCGGGATTTTCTTTTTATCTTGCCTTTTTAATCAGCTCCTTACTGACTCCTTTATGCGGAGAGCTCCGCGAGAACGACTCACGATTCTTGTTCCTTAGGCTCCGTCCATTTGTTGTGGTGGATGGCAGGCATCTTTTCTCTGCTCGTTTAGCAGCTTTTTCATCTGTTCGAGCTGATGACCTTTCATCTGCGATCATGTCGAATCATCTGATTGCTCACTGTGTTTTTCGTACAAACCAGATGTTCCAACACATGATCTTATGCCAAGGGCAAGAAAAACTTGGATCTAAAGTATCAAGTGAGGTTCCCCGGTGGTGAAGATGGATATTATTTTAATCTGAGGCAGGTAAGAAGAGTATAAATAAAGTCCTGGTATATCATCTAGAATTCCTGTTTTTCGGATTTTTCTAAGAATGAATAGTCACTTCGCTCTGTGTTTTATTGATTGAGGTATTATTTAACCAATTTGGAGTTTTAGTTTAACTTCTTGAGATTGTTCTGCTTACCTATAAGTAATTATTCAGGACAACACCGAGTCCTCTGCTAGGCTTTTTTATATATAAAGAAGAATATTTGTGGGTTTGTGGGTGGGTGGATCTGTTTCTTATAAAAATCTACAGTTTTATTCCGATATTAATGAAATTTTGCATACTTGACCTTCAAAGCATAAGGAAGGTCACTATCTAACTCAGAAAATATAATAACTGTCGATAATAAATCGATATTCATAAAGATGGCAGGGCTAATTAATGAAAAATATCTCATGACTAAATATACAAGCAAATTGTGTTCAACAATAGTTATCTACAATGGTATCAACACGCAATTCACCAACATTATGCAGGGATCAACAATATATATCTCAAGACCAACAATGCAAAGCAAAATTTGTGCAATATAGATAAGGTTCAATTTGTAACAATGCATAGAATTCAGGCTTTCTTAGAATTGAGAGTTTTTAGTACTTAACAATTTCTTGAAAAACCTTTAAAAATGATAAGTAACTGGAGTTAATGGGGAGTGAGCAGAATATTGAGAAAGAGTGGAAAGACGACAGAGGAAGCAGTCCTTTATCTCCGTGCTGTATTGAGTAAATGGTAAGCATGTCAATAGAAAATTAGATTACACAAAGCGATGAATGGCCAAGATTTGCTTAAAGACTTCGAGCAGAGTGGGAATTGCAACAACGTCAAGTGTACATCTAAAGTAAAATTATGTAACTAAGAATTATTTAGGCTAGCTCTGGCAATCTTGGAGAGGTCCATCCATTGTGAGCATTAAAAAAAAAAATTTCGAATTTTCACTAAGAATTTTTATTGTATTAATTCTAAGCGTTTTCATGTGGTTATTTTTAAGATATTGCAAAATTTAATTTAAAAAAATACATTTTGACTATATTCTGTGTGAATGTGCAAATTTTGGAAACTGGGATGCTGATAATGCGATGATTGAATGATCGTTTCCAAGAATTATTAATAATATGCATAAAATGATGATGCAGTGACAGGACATAAATAAGGCAGTGTCTGTTTAGGAGAAAAAGGAGTCACACGCGTGTCCCTTGAGTTCCCTATCAATAAAATTTTGTGTCTGGAAAGGAAAAAAAAGAACGAGTATTGTTCAGAGAAACTGCAGCTAAAACAGAAAAAGCTATACTGGCATTGGAAACATCTGAACAACGGTAGTTTCGAATAGAGTAAGAGAGTGTAAGAGCTTCTACATCAAGGGCAAGAAAAACTTGGATCTAAAGTATCCAGCGATGTTCCCCGGTGCTGAAGATGGATATTATTTTAATCTGAGGCAAGTCAACAAGAACTTAAATAAAGTCCCGGTATATCACCTGGAATTCCTGTTTTTCGGATTTTTCTTAGAATGGATAGTCCCTTCGCTCTGTGTTGTAATGTTTAGGTTATAATTTAACTAACTTGGAGTTAAACTTTGAGTCCTTGAGATTGTTCTGCGTACCTACAAGTGTAATTATACTGGGCAAAGCTGGGTCATCTGCTAGTTATTGATAATAACCATAGAAAAATTTTACGTTTTATTTAGGAGATTTATTCTTTAATTTGACAATTTTTTAAAAAATCTTGCATAGATCCCTTTGATCAATAAGTTGTAAATAATATCAGTATACATCTATCTATCTATATCTTTCTATATATATAAAGAAGGATGTTTGTGGGTCTGTTTGTTTGTTTCTTATGCAAATCTACAGTTGTATTCCGATCTTGATGAAATTTTGCATACTTGACCTTCAAAGCATGAGGAAGGTCACTGTCTACCTCAGATTTCGGAAAAAGAATAAGTATCGATAAAAAAATCGATATTCATGGTTATGGCAGGGCATATTAATGAGAAGTATCTCATGACCAACAATGCAAGACAAAGTATGTGCAACAATAGGTATCAACAATGGTATCAACACGCAATTCGCAAACACTAGGCAGGGATCAACAATATATATCTCATGACCAACAATGAAAGGCATAGTTTGTGCAATAAAATTCCTGTTATTCAGGATTTTCTTAGAAACTAGAGTTCTTAGTACTTAATTTCTTGAAAATCTTTAAAAACGATCAGTAAATGGAGATAATGGTGAGTTAGCAGACCATTGAGAAAGAGTGGAAAGACGACAGAGGAAGCACTCATTTAGCTCCGGCTGTATTGAAGAAATTGTATTTAGAAGAATC
The DNA here is from genome assembly GCA_023313115.1 of Rhysida immarginata. NCBI lineage: Eukaryota > Metazoa > Arthropoda > Chilopoda > Scolopendromorpha > Scolopendridae > Rhysida > Rhysida immarginata. The sequence goes on from JAHWFO010014369.1 coordinate 36,292, forward strand.
GGCGACTTCTAGACTATACAAAGTGATGAATGGCCAAAGAGTGGGAATTGCAACAACATCAAGTGTATATCTCAAGTAAAGGTTACGTGAGTAAGAAATTATATATACTAGCAGTGGCATCCTTGGACATCCAACCATTGTAAGCATGTAAAAAAAATTCTTTTGAATTTTAATTATGAACGTTTACTGAATTATAAGTTTTTTCATGTGTTTATTTTTAAGATTTATTCAAAAATTTATTCAAAAAAAACAGAGTCAGAGCCACGGATATATCACTTAGAATTCCTGTTTTTCGGATTTTTCATAGAATGGATAGTCCCTTCGCTCTGTGTTATATTAATTGAGCTATTTTTTAAAGAATATGAGTAATCATTTAACTTCTTGAGATTGTTCTGTTTACCTACATGTATAATTATCCCGGGCAATGCCGGGTCATCTGCTAGTATATATATAAAGAAGGATGTTTGTTTGCTTGTTTGTGGGTTTGTTTCTGGGTTTGTGTGTTTGTTTCTTTGTTTTTTATACAAATCTACAGTTTTATTCCGATCTTGATAAAATTTCGCATACATGACCTTCAAAGCATGAGGAAGGTCACTGTCTACCTGAGATTTCGAAAAAATTAATAATTATTGATAAAAAAACGATATTCATGGTTATGGCAGGGCATATTAATGAGAAATATCTCATGACCAACAATGCAAGAGAAAGTTTTTGCAACAATAAGTATCAACAATGGATCAACACGCAATTCACAAACACTCTGCACGGACCAACAATATATGTCTCATGACCAACAATGCAAGGCAAAGTTTGTGCAATATAGAATTCAATGCATAGAATTCCTGTTATTCAGGCTTTTCTTAGAAAGGAGAATTCTTAGTATTTAACAATTTCTTGAAAATCTTTAAAAATGATCAGTAACTGGAGATAATGAGTTAGCAGACTATTGAGAAGGAGTGAAAGACGATAGAGGAAGCACTCCTTTAGCTCCGTGCTGTGTTGAGCAAATGGTAAGCAAGTAAATAGAAGAATCGGCGACCGCTAGCTAGACTACACAAAGGGATGAATGGCCAATTTTTGCTTCAAGACATCGAAAGAAGAAAGGAAATTGCAACAATATCAAGTGTACATCTAAAGTAAGATTACGTGAGTAAAAAAATTATGTAGATTAGAAGGCATTCTTGGAGAGGTCCATCCACTGTGAGCCTTTAAAAAATTTTTTTTTGGTAAATCAATTCCCGGTATATCACCTAGAATGGCTTTTTTCAGCGAAGAGGTAAATTCCTGTCTTTCGGATTTGTCTTAGAATGGATAGTCACTTCGCTCTATATTATAGTGATTGAGTTATTATTTAACCAATTTGGAGGTTTAATTTAGCCTTCTGGGGTTGTTCTGTTTACCTACAAGCGTAATTATCCCGGGCAACGCCGGGTCCTCTGCTAGTCTTCATATAAAAAAAGGAAGTTTGTGTGTTTGTATTTAATACAAATTTACAGTCTTATTCCGATCTTGATGAAAATTTGCACACTTGATCTTCAAAGAATGAGGAAGGTCACGGTCTACCTCAGATTTCGAAAAATTAATAACCATCTATAAAAAAATCGATATTCATTGTTATGACAAAGCATACTAATAAGAAGTATCGCATGACCAACAATGAAAGGCAAAGTTTACATCAACAATGGTATAATCACGTATTTCACCATAATTCAACAACGGTATCATCACGCAACAAAGTTTGTGCATATAAATAAGGTTGATTAAGCCATGTAATGAAGATTTATTCCACTTTTGCGAATTATAAAACAAAATTGATTTGTAACAATGATAGATTTCCTGTTGTTTAGGCTTTTCTTAGAATTATAGAGCAAACAGACAAACTATCATGTGCAACCACTACCACCCAAGTAGAGTGTGCCTTCGCCGATGTTGCTGTTGCTATATATTTTCACTTCAAGATTGGGAAATTGAGCAGGAAATTAGTATAATAGATTATCCAGTCTCCTTCGAAGAGGCAAAGAAATACACGCCTCTCCCTTCAGCTTGCTTACAACAGTAAAGACGATTGGCGAAAATTTGTTGTTTCTTATACAAATCTACAGTTTCATTTTGATCTTGGTGAAATTTTGCATACTTGATCTTCAAAGCAAGAGGGGGGTCAAAGTCCACATCAGATTTCGAAAAATCATTAATTATCGATAATAATCGATACTCATTATGATGGCAGGGCATACTAATAAGAGGTATCTTTATACCAACAGTGCAAGGCAGAGTTTGTGCTTTAAAAATAAAGTTCAATTTGTAACAATGCATAGAATTCCGGTTGTTCGGGGTTTTCTTAGAATTCATAGTTCTTAGAACTTAACATTTTCTTGAAAATCTTTAAAAATAAGCACTAAATGGAGATAATGGAGAGTTAGCAGACAATTGAGAAAGATTGGAAAGGCAACAGAGGAACCTGTCCCTTTGCTCAGTGTTGTTTTGGTTTCGCCAGCACACTGTTGCAGCTGAGCAAATGGTGAGCGCAATTGCAACAACAGTTTACCTAGTAGTGAATAACTGAAATGAATGAGTATTGGTCAGAGAAGACAAAAAGTTCTCAGGGCGTCGAAAACATCTGAACAACGGGAACTTCGTCCACAGCAGGAAATTGCAAAATTACAGAAAACCAATTTGTGTTATTAATTAATTTCATGAGGTGTTTCTGTTTACTTACAACTGTAAATATCCCGGGCAATGTCGGGTGCCTCTTCTAGTCTATCTATATATATAAAGAAGGATGTTTGTGGGTCTGTCTGTGGGTCTGTCTGTCTGTGGGTCTGTTTTTTATACAAATCTACAGTTTTAGTCCGATCTTGATGAAATTTCGCATACATGACCTTCAAAGCATGAGGAAGGTCACTGTCTACTTCAGATTTCGAAAAAATAATAATTATTGATAAAAAATCGATATTCATGGTTATGGCAGGGCATATTAATGAGAAATATCGCATGACCAACAATGCAAGACAAAGTTTTTGCAACAATAGTATCAGCACGCAATTCACAAACACTCTGCACGGATCAACAATATATATCTCATGACCAACAATGCAAATAAAAGTTTGTGCAACAATAGGTATCAACAATGGTTTCAACACGCAATTCACCAATAACAATGAACATAAAATGATGATGCAATATGGATAAGTTTCAATTTGTAACAATGCATAGAATTCCTGTTATTCAGGTTTTTCTTAGAAAAGAGAGTTCTTAGTACTTAACAATTTCTTGAAAATCTTTAAAAATGATCAGTAGCTGGAGATAATGAAGAGTTAGCAGACTATTGAGAAAGAGTGGAAAGACGACAGAGAAAGCAAACCTTTAGCTCCGTGCTGTATTGAGCAAATGGGAAGCAAGTAAATAGAAGAATTGGCGACCGCTAGACTACCCAAAGTGATGAAAAGCCAAATTTTGCTTCAACACAGCGAGAGAAGAGTGGAAATTGCAACAACATCAAGTGTACATCTGAAGTAAGATTATCCGAGTAAGAAATTATTGGAGCGATCCATCCATTGTGAGCCTTTAAAAAGATTTTTTTCGAATTTTCATTAAGAATTTTTCCTGTATTAATTCTAAGCATTTTCATGTG
>JAHWFO010014371.1:0-23716 GCA_023313115.1 Rhysida immarginata
AATAATATAAAAATTGCTTTCAAAAATAAAAAAACAATAGGAAACTTTTTACTAAACAGAAAATTAGAACAAAATAATAATAAACATATAAAAAATAATGTTATCTATAAAATGCAAAAAAAGAATGCAATAATCATTATATCGGACAAACAAAAAGAATTATGAAAAAAAGAATTGATGAACACAAAAATGATATAAAAAAATGTAATGAAAATAACCAATTATATCTACATAAGAAAAACAAAAATCATGAAATTGATTGGGAAAATACAAAAATTTTAGGAACTGAAGAACATTGGCAAAAAAGATTAATTAAAGAAAGCTACTATATAACCAAATCAAAAAATTGTCTAGCCCATCAATCATATAAATTAGATAAAAAATGGGAAATATTGTAATAAAAATTTTAAACCTTATAATAAATCTTTTTAATTACTATCTTTTCACTTATTAATTTAAAAAATTTGTTAATTATATTCTTATATTTTTTATATTTTATAAATATAATCATAATCAATTTATTATAAAAATATGTAAATATACCTTTATTCAATTATAAATAACAATATACAAAAATTCTTTGATTATAACAATTAAAAATGATCAAACAAAAGATGTAAACAATCAAATGATGTAATAATACCTCTCAACAATGTATCTATTTAAACTTATATTCTTATCTTTTACTGAGAGAAGAATTCAGTTATACTTTCAAAAAAATTTTTATACCTGAAGAAGGTCTTTGTAAATAAAATGACCGAAAGGCCTCGTATCATTTATTCCCTTTGTTATTTTGTGATGTCTTTTTTTACTATTCTCTTTTTTGTATGCAATATGTTGTATGTAAATAAGTTTATACACACTATGCTCTTGTGCAATTTCAATAAAATTATTCCACTCCTTCTATGTGTTGCATGTTTTTTATGCTGGCAGTTCCCTCTAACTACTGATGCCCTTAAATTTTTTTCCTGGCAACTTTTTTGGTAGAATTGCTCCGTCACGTTGTTCATAATTTGTAATGCGGTTTTTTTTTCTTTTATCCCTACTTTGACATCTATTTTTATTGCTCATTTGGCTCACCTGCATTATTGATTTTCACTAGACGAAAACTTTTGTTGCAATTAATCATTCATGTAGCAAGGAGTAAATTATTGTTTTTATGCTCCAGGTAAAAAGCCTGACTATAAAATACGGAAAAACAATTATTAATTATGTATACATAAAGAGCGAGTTTACAAAAAATATTTTTTCAAAAGCTTTCTAAATAATAAATTTAAACATGTTTTTTGAGATGTGTTAAAAGTGGCTTAGACACGTTTAGGGCCCCCAGCATTACGTTTATTGCCATGTTTGCTTTAAGGCAGAGAAGTCAAATATTGAATAGGCTAAGAAAAAAATTTGAACATAAAAATGCACTAGAAAAGAAAGGAGATAAGTGTGAGGCTCTTCATTCGATTTTATTAGCAGGAAGAGAGAAATTATCGACATTCAAAATACATAATAAAATCAAGATCTATTCAAAAGAAATGAATGAAGCTAATTTAGTTTTCGGAATTCCAGGAATGAATAATATATTTGATGAAAGTTACAGTCTGATAGGTAAGATTATTTGGGCTATTGCCGTGCTAACTAGCTTTATTGTATGTCTCCAGCAAGTGTGGAACAGTGTGAGCCTCTATATCTATGAACCCGTAGCTATCACGTCTAATATATCTCCAGCTCAGTCATACCCTTTCCCGGCAGTTACTGTTTGCCCATTTTATCCCTTTTGGTACAAAGCAGAAATCATCGACTTGAAAAAACAATATGCTTTTATAAATAATATAACTTATCAGGATATAACATGGTTGAAAGACTTAGTTCCTCATGAGAAACTCTTAGATCTACCTGGCATAAATGCTTCTTATTTATGGGAATTGGCAAGTATTCCAGAAGAATATATCATTTCCTATGGAATATTAAGTGTAAGTATCTTATTAATAATTTCATTGTAATTATCACATTATCACCTTATCTTTAAATCAAGTGTTGCCCATCAACTGAGACTCTTGGATGTGACGTAGTAGAATGTAAGCAATTCGAAGTAATACAAACTTTGAAAAAAATACAGAATCATGCAGAGATATAAAATCACAAATATTTATGAAATTGGTCTATAAGCTTCATTAACAACCACCTTACGATTGATGTTTTCTTCCAAAGTTTTCTTCTTTTTTGATATTCAGCCTTATTATTACTATTGCTCAATCTTAACTTGCTTTGGTATACACTACACGATCAAAGGAGTTGGGACACCCCTGTGAACACCTGGAAATGGATCATTTCATGTAAAAAACTCATTTAAAGTTAACAACAAAATTTAAATATTTTTTTAATGGAATGATCTATTTCAAGCACAGAAGGATCACTCCGGCCAATGCTAAACGTCGCCTGGAGAGGTGCAAAGAACGTCGGAACTGGACACTGGACCAATGGAGAAGTGTGGAATGGAGTGATGAACCACGGTTTACGTTGTGGAAATCAGATGACAGAGTCTGGGTCTAGCGAATGCCCGCAGAGCGTTTCCTGCCGGAATGTGTTGTTCCAACAGTGAAGTTTGGTGGTGGTGGAGTGATGGTCTGGGGGGTGTTTCTCCTGGACTGGACTGGGCCCGCTCATCAAGTGGACGGAAACCTCAATACTGAGGGCTACAGGACCATTCTGGATAACGGGGCACTTCCAGCGTTGTGGGAACACTTCGGTGAAATAACGACCCAATATTGGAAGCGAATTGAAGCGATGTCCGCCATCACTGTTGAGGTAAAAATTTGAAATAGTAAGATGTGAAGTCATAATAAGAATATAAACATTCGGTTTATTACAATCACAATCCTCTTCCAGCACGACAATGCGCCTTACCACAAAGCAAGATCCTTATCCGACTGGTTTGACGAAATGCGGGTTGAAGAACTGGATTGGCCCGCCCAGAGTCCTGATCTCAACCCCATCGAACATCTTTGGGACGAATTGGAACGACGTGGTGAGATCCAGGATGGTTCGCCCTACATCTGTCCAGGAACTGATCACGACACTCTTCGAGGAATGGAGGTCAATACCTGTGGACGCATACCGTAAACTTGTGGACAGTATGCCAAGTAGGGTGGAGGCAGTGATAGCAGTTCGGGGTGGTCCTACACACTAATGAACGAAGCTTTTTGCGGCTTTACGGTAGAGCAACAGGTGTCTCAACTCCTTTGATCATGTAGTGTACACTCACTCACCAAAAGTCATGGCACACTCCTCCAATCAGGTTCCCTGTCCGTAATAAGACAGACCCCGCTGCTTCCATTCTCGGAATGCAGGTGCATAGGACTCCTTGATATCACACAATCATTGTAAGCAAAACTAGCTGCAGAAATGACAGCACGCCGAGAGCTATCCGCATTTGAACGGGGGATAATTGGTGGTGCCAGATGGATAGGTGCCTCAACATTAGATGTAGCCGACACCCAGCAATTTTCCCGCACAACCGTTGCAAGGGTCTATCGAGAAGTACACCCAACGAGAGATTACAACCCATGTCGGACAGCGGACGCGCCGCCCACGCCTCAGTGATGCCAGAAGTGTTCGCCCGGTCACCCACATTGCAACTGCTAAACGAAGGGCGACAGCGGGCCAAATCACCATGTGGTCAACCAGGGACGTCCCACAACTGTTTCCGTAACGACAATTCGGCGAACCTTGGCAGCTGCAGGCTTTGGGAGCAGGAGATTTCCATTATTGTGCTGGACACAGAGCAGTGGCGGTGAAGTCCATGAAGGAGAAGGGAAGTGTGGTAAAGGGACAGAACGATAAATGCAATCACTTAATTTGATTCTGAAAAATGAAATAAAATCTTGTAAACATTCCAAAGAGGAGCTTTAGCAGTGAAGTAGAAATACATTTATACATTTATTAAAAAGAAATTACTGAATTTCACGCCTTTACGTACTAAATAGCACATAGATATGTTGTCCTCTCTGAATTCCACCTCCGTAATTCCGACCCCAGTGTACCAATCAAAACCAAACTAAATAGTGCAGGTAGAAAGCTACATTCCGAATTTCAACCTTCTAACTCAAAAAGTGTAGAAATTATGAAAAACTGACATAATAAACCAATAAGTTGCTCCATTCTTCCGCTACTTAATAATTTAGACTATGAGCACAGAGCAATATTACTCTCTTATTCTGTGCTATCAGCACTTGAGCAATCGTGCGTCGATAAAGCGATTTCACATGCGCGCGCCGATGTCAGTAATGCTTAAAAGATGAACAGAAAGTAACAATGTATTCCTTCTTGATAAATCGATTGTTATATGACATGCTATTATCTTGGTATTCTTTACATTCACTGTTTTAGTACGTGAATTCGACTTGAAGGGGTCCACGAAAAATTCTGAAAAGTTGATACGACCGAGCTAAGACTTTGATGGTCATATTTCTGAAAACAGAATTTAAAAAAGTTAATCCGTTTTCAAGTTATCGTGTAAACGGCGGCCGGACGGCCGGATAAACGTACAGACCAAGGGCGCATTCTTATAAGTAGCTTTTATGCTAAAGCTCGTAATAACTTGGCGACGTAAATTCAATGTCTACTATTTCTTTCCTATTCATATTCGGACAAAGCACTTATGGAACAATATATTTACAAATGAATTATAGGATTAAGTACATTATACTAGATACCGATCCCACTTTATGAAAGTGGAATGCACCACCCAACAAGCGCGTTTCAATTTCGGCGAGCAACTGTTTTTTTCTCGGTTTGCGTATTATTAATCAGAACAACTGTTGAATACCAAGATATCTATAAAAAAGTTTTTTTGTTTATGTGTGTTATTGGAAATAAAAAAATGTCAATCTATCATCCATATACATTTAAAAAGCTAATATGCGTGTTATCCCCTTCCATAATTACTTGGTTATAATTGTTTGAATTGCTTCAGACTGATCCGATTTGGATGGGGGTTTTCGCTATTCGACTGAATATTTTTCTGGGAAGGTTTTTGACCGATGTAGTCGGTTCATTTTTGTTGAAAACGTTCTCGTTGTATTCATTGTTTTCACAATGTCCGTCTGTCTGTCTGTACGATCCGTTCCCTTCATAATTTCCGCATTTTTTGAGATAGAAGGTCGAAATTCGGAATTGAAATTACTATGGCCATATGCACCTTCACTATTTAGTTTGGTTTTGATTGGCCCACTGGGGTCGGAGTTTCGGGAGTGGATATTAGAGGGGACCGAAAGGTCTACGCCTATTTATGCATATAAAGGAGTGAAATTCGGTATGCAGATTCCTCTAAGCAAGATCAATATTACTATGGAGTTTGGGCCATATTGTTCCAATAGGGTCGGAATTGTGGGGGTGGCAGTTACTGGGTCTTAATAACTATGGCTACATAAGTCATATCATTCGATCGGAAATGAGAAACGAAAGAAGATTTTACATTTTCCAAATACTACGTTCGAGAAAATCAATTTTTCGTTTTAAAAAATTGGGGAGGGAGGGTACAAAGTGAGATAAAAGGGTAAAAATAGATGATCTCAGGGCTTCCGCTACTTTCCTATACCTTCCTCGGGAGGATTTACTTCTTGTTATTATTTTTATGATTGTAGTTATGTTAATCAAACGGAGAGTTCGGCGCCAAAAGTAGCTGCAGAACGCATGACAGCGTATAGAACTCGTAGACAAACTGAAGAAGCAATTCTAAACAAAACAAAAAATAAAACGTAAGTTTAATAGTCTATAGCACGCGTAAGAAATTTTCAGGGGAGGCCGTGGCCTGGTGGGCTTTCACTGAACATACCAGTTCTGTGAAGTTAAGCAACATCAGGCACGGCTAGTCACATGACCATTAGTGACATACGATCTTTATCTCCTCTCCCCCGTGCTTCGGAGGGCACGAAAAGCTGTCGGTCCTGGCTGTTGCTATCATCTTACAGCGGTCGTTATTAGGTTTCGATAAACCCTGCACTTGGTTCTTGGAGCCTTGTGTACATGATATACGCCTTATCATACCCATCCTCAAATGAAGAAGGCACCTCACACAAACGATAGCAGGTGGAATGAAATCCGCCATATACGAGGCCTATCCGGAAAGTATCCAGATTGAGGCTACAAAAATGCGGTTCGAACTCGCATAAATGTTTAGTCACCTTAATATAAGCACCGTCTGCAGCAATGTATTTAACCCAGTGTTGCTGCCATTGGTCGAAACAAGTACGGAATGCCTCCTTTGGGATGGCCATGAACTCCGCCGTCGCATTTTGTGTTGTCACGTCCACATCCTCAAATCTTGGTCCTTTGAGGGCTTTCTTGAACTTCGGAAATGCGAAAAAGTCGCACGGAGCTAGGTCAGGTGAGTAGAGAGGCTGCCTGACCTGAGCGATGTGGTGTTTTGCTCAATATCATTGCCTTAATAATCTTTCATGTTTTAAATGATTGTGTAGCTAATCTTTTTCACGGATTACATCAGCCAATATTTTTCACTGGCTATTATCATGCACTTGAATTTCACTTGAAGTTTTTTTTTATATTAAATGGTTAACGGTTTTTATTAGCGTGTCGAACATTGATTGCTTATTGTGTTTTTGCATTGAAACATACAGTATATTGCCAAAAATGACCGGACAATTTCGATTTTAGATGTTTTGTCGAATACCTAGTAAAATACTTGACAAATTATCCTGAAATTTTTCGGGTGTAAAGAGCATGTTACACCTCATATATTTCAGCGAAGGCATATAGGGGGCCAGCAACAAATTCAAACAAAATAATGTTTGGGATCTCCCTGTAAAAAATAATGCTTGAAATGTGTTGAAGCTGTAGCATATGATTAGGAGGCTATTATTATGTTGCATTCCCCCCACCCCCGCAATATGCCAATTTCCACTCTAGTATAAAACTAATAAGTGTTGGGGTGAAGGATGCAATGGTTCGGGGCCAAACTCAGAGAAAACACCTGATACTGCGATATTGCATGTTCAACCCAAATTTATTAAACATCACCTTATACAATACTCATTTACATATTTACTTTTCATTTTTATCTTATTACTTTAATTACAGTATTAACTTGACCAAGGGCCCTTGTTAGCAATTCCTCTAAACTTAATAACAAATTACTTCCAATAGCTATCTCGGATAGACATTAATTATTTAACAATACCCCTGCTTGGGTACATGAAAACCGGCACACCTATATTTAGTAATCAGCTCAACCAGCCTCAAGGGTTTATGTTTCCCGGACGTCGCCCAGTGAACTAAGTGAGTTTATTTCTTTTATGCATCTGTAAGCACATTGCATATGTGTTATACCCCCGAATCACACTAGTACGATTCACACTTGGTAGTGTTAGTTGCCTCCTTTATAATCAAAATAGGGGGGAGGAACCGTAACCCCTCTTGGCGAGTATAAGACACAGCTGAAACATCCGCAAAGATTGCACACTGAGTATCTACACTATGCATGTGGCCTGCATTGGGGACCATGAGCATTTAAAATATTGTAATACTCGCAATACAAACTCCTATCCTGTACGAGCGCCTCTTTTATAAGCGTTAAGTTGAGTTTACCTATTATAGGGTGCTTAACCGAGTTATTAATCTTAATTTACAAAACAGCTTAAAGATACCCGTGACCGGTTTAACAATCCCTCCAAACAATAGATTAGCAAAAGATATTCTCATCAGACTGCTGATAACTCCTTGCGATCGCAATTTCGGAGCCGACGCTTGTGAACATTTACAGTTCATAACATCAGCGGGAGGCCCAATGCCATTGCTGATTCTGTCTCAGGTTTACTGCACTGACTAGGGTTCGGCTTGCTAACATCACGTATGATAGGGAGACAAGTTTCACTCACCATTCCTTTGCTGCAATGCTATTTACGACAGTTTTCTATACTTCTCTTGGCCTCAAGTTCCATGCTTTATGACTTTCTTTCCAGCCACAGAGTTCTGCACGCATCGATCTTCCCACGTGTCCGTTTAACTACCAAGGCCGTCCGTGGGTCTCGTCATGTTCGAACGTTCATTAAAAAAAAGAAAACGCAATTCAAGAGCAGCATCATAAAACGAAATATTAATCATTATTCATAACTAATGTTCAAAATCAAATTCTTACGTACAATTCCAATTTCATGAAACAGTTGTCCATATTGACTTAAGAGGGTTCTTTTAGTCCCTCTACCAGCCAAACATACGAAAGAAAGAGAGAAAAAATTATAGAAGGCCGAGAAAACAAAATTTTAATATTAACAACAATACCAAGAATACGTCACGGAGCTTCACTCACTCACTCACAATCGTAACAATCCCTTGGCGAGGCTGTGATGATCTTTTCTCAGAAAGCTTGCAACAATTATAACTACGACAAAGGGCTGTCTACGATCGTGTGCAAAAATTTCAAACACATCTAAGTAACAATAATCATATAATTTTTTTTATACACAATAACTATATTTTATTTTCGCCGACCACACGTGACTTTCCTTATCACGGAACGTCACAATTACTTATCTGTGTCCGTTTGTATAAAAATAGCACATATATTCATGGAGTTATAAAGGTTTCTTTAAAAAAAATCGAAATGTTTTCTTAAGTTTTTAGTTTATGACATGCAGAATTTTCAACCCAATGGAATGCCATTTTCAGGAAACTTGACAAACTACATTAGAGTCAGAAAATAAAAATATTAAATAAAACCCTGCAGTCAGAAAATAAAAATATTAAATATTTGATGACATATGAGCATTTTTACTAAATAATGTTTAACTACGCATGCGCAAGGGTTACCAAAATGTCCTGAAATGCTACAGCGCTCCCAGACAGAATTTGAATATAAACTGGATATCCTCCGTGTCACGAAAGAAAATGCCCAACGGTGTGCTTCACTGCAAGTCAAATGTGTTAGAAACCTCAGCCAACCTGGCCAGCCATCCTGACCTTGAGTGACTCTTTCTCGCCCATTTTCTCAAAATCTTTCAAGAGGAAGGGTGTGATTAAAAATTGTTTTTAGATTAATGTGGTGTTGCTCTACAGAGTAGTAATTGGAAAGTTTTCTCTATCTTTAATAGTATTCGAGTTAGCAAATGGATGACCTAAAATTTGGGGGTCAAAGTCAAATTTGAGTGCGGCAATGAATTCCCTATCCCCCTATTACCTATAAACCACACTCATCAGATCTCGCCTACCTGGCAGCTCTGAGATAACTGCCATGTTACCAGACTTTTTGGACACCCTGAATATGTCCGTATTCGCCGAGCCTAAACATTTACGTGACAAATTTGAAGATCGTAAACATAAAACTGGTGTATGTAATACGTTTGGTATGACCATTGTTCATAACTGCACAGAAATATGCCACCCTTGCGTTCCGTACGGAAATATAAGCACATAGTGCAGAGGATCATACCATGGGTGATTTTCTAAAATCCGACGAATTCTACGTTCTCTGCGCTAGCGCAAAATAATTTCACCATATGCAGTGACTCCCAGCCGGGTAAAAAAACACAGCAACATCCGAAGCTGTCAGAGTCGATGGTCATTAGGTTGAAAGTTTTGGCTATTAAACAATACAACAGCCAATTCCGAATAATCAGGTTCAATACAAGCTACAATACTCAGCGAGGATAACGCAGGCAATTCGTTTTAATACCAAGAATACCGTTACAGACGGCTGATCATTTTGTAAAGTTCAGACGTCGACAATTTCCCGTTCGCCCAGCTTATGCAATGACAATTAACCAGTGCACGGATCAGATCTTAAACAACATTGGTAAATACATATCTAGAGTAGATAGATACTGATACACCGCCTTCTTTTTGCCTTGAAAAGCTCGGCAAAGACAGGCATCTCAGCCTGTTTCACCATAGTTGATTAAATTAGCAAATGATTTAACTTTACTAGGATCCCCCAATGATCGAAATTCGATCACATTTCTGAGAAAAAAAAATAATTGTTCCCGCCTCAATCTTGCTTAATAATAAACTTTGAAGAATGAAAAATAGATAACATAATAAAAATCCAAAATGCTTTGCATGACATTTCTGACACTCGATTTATTTCCCTGCAATGATAACTTTGAAAATTTCTCGGAATAATATTTAAAGCAATCTAAAGATATCTTTTAATACATCTATGGAATTATTATCTAAATATAATATTTATATTTAAGCTAAATTGTCCCTTCCTATCTCTGCGTCTCTCCCCTCGTCCCTCTGTGGAAAATTAAGGTCTGTTTTTTACCAAAAATCTATAACTTTTTTGTTACTAAAGTAAGAGTGTTAACAAAATTTTTAAAAAATAAATAAAAATCAAAAACTTCAAAATTAGTATTTATTTTATTTTTAACTAAAAATATTAGTTATCGAAGTGTATGAAAAATCTTAAAATAGCTTCGAAAAAGACGAAGAATACATAAAATGCTTACCTACTAATTATAGAAATATTTTGAATAGTTGGTTAATAATAATTTTTAAGCAGTTGTTTCTATGGAATAATGTATAGGTACATTAAAGGTACTATAACATACTTGGGGACCTTCAGGTTCTGAAATCAGTTCGTTGACTTTCAAAAGCTGCCGAGTATTTGTTATACGGTTTTCTAATGCTTTCAAATGGACATCAACAACACATCAACAATGATTTGAGTTAATTTGATATTTATTATTAAAAAAAAACAAAAAAAGGCAATGCTACATGCGTTGACATATATGGTGCACAACCTGTTCCTTAATGCTATCTTTTTTTGAAACGCATTTTACCTGTGTTAACATGAACAAATACGTAAACAAAATATATTGTGCACATCTAAAGCACAAGAACTTTCCAACCATTTAAGTTTCATGCGCATTCGTCCACGTTAACATAGGTAAAATTGCATAACAAAAAATGTGTTGCCGTATTTATATATAGATATTATTTCAAAACTTGATGCAAAGAACGACATTAATTTTGGATGAACTGATAATCTAAAAAGTTAGTAGCTGTAACTGTTTAAATTTGTTTTAATGGTAAAATTTAATAAACAATGGAGTCCATACATTAAGGGATTTGGGGAATTTCGATAATTGTTGCTACTGACTCATCGTGTCCATTTAGAAAGTGAAATGAGAGGATGAATAATTGGACGATTGGAAATAGGCCAGTCCCAGGTTGAAGTGCCTCGGGCGCTGATCGTGTCAACTAGCGTCATTTCAAGACTGGATTAGGTTCCAATACGATGAAATCGTCCGCAGACACTTTAGTCAGGGTGTGCAAGGGTCAACACGCCCAGAAAAGACCTCTACCTTGCTGTATTTGCCAGTAAGAACGTGGGAACCCCAGCCAGAGACATTGTCAGAGAGCCGTCAGCAGCTACTGGGGTTAATGTTTCCAGGCAAACGGAATACAGGCGATTCCACCCAGGTAATCTGTATGCTCGATGACCGATCCCGTTGGCTTCAGGGACACCGTAGGAATGGTTGGTTTCGTGCATCGAACAATCAGCATGGATACAAGGTCAATGGGGTCAGGTCAGGTCTTCCGAAGAATCCCGATACAGCCTGGACTCTAATTCTCAACATATTCACATCTAGAGAGAGCTTCGGACACGGTCCAGCCCCGCTAATATCATTGAACATTGCTATTATAGCGGTGTCCTTGTGATGGTGTGGGCGGCCATCATGATGGATTCCCATACACCGCTACAAGTCTTCAATAGTGGGGGCATAACTGGTCAGGTGTACCGGATAGTGTCCTATGACATATTCGTCTTTTCGGGGGTGCGGTAGGTCGAGATTTCCTCTACATAGACGATAATACCCGTCCCATCGGGCTGAAATAATGTATGACTACCTGGAACATTAGGACATTTGGCGCATTGATTGGTTAGCACAGTATGGGACGCTCTTGGAAGATGTATTATGGCATGAGTACCACCTCCGCGAACAATGAAAGACCTGCGAATGGGATGCCATCCCCCAACCATTATTGGATACCCTTGTTTTCAGAATGCTACTAGTAAGTTGTGCTGCGTGTGTTTCTGTGCTGATGGGGGGGGGGGGGGACACAGCGTAAACGTCGCCTACTGTTTACAAAAGTAGAAGGAGGTGATACAAGTTTTTGTGTCAGGGTGTCCATGCACTCTTTCTGCTGCCACCTTAGTGTTTGATGACTGAAGTGGTTTTCATGATCTAAAACACAGCCATACCAAGTTTTGTGCTGATCGTAAGTGCGGAATGGACTCATTCTACAGATCCCTGAATTTATGGACACCGGTATAGAAATAATATTCTATTTGCTTACATGAATATATGAAATCGTATACATTTTTTATAATTTTCATAGTGTGAACTTCCTCAGAAAAAGAACTGCATCTTGAACAAGACATCAACAAACGTCTACACATATTTGGGTGGATGCAGAACGTTTAATTTCATAAGTATGTTATATCTGTCACTTTTAATTTTAGACGTAAAATGGTGATTATAAATAACCGGAATAAACTGTTTCAAACTGTTGGACATAATGATAGGTCGATAAAAGATTCTATAAAAATTAGATCTATTTCCAGACATGGATATAATTGGAAATGAATTGATGCCGTAATTCAATATTTCATGGAACTGATTGAGAAAATGGCGTAATCTTATTAACAAGATGACTTGTAGCGGAACTGACTACGATATAAGCCAAAAAATGGTTATCTATTCTCATGCAGTCCACATTTAATGAAGATAAGAAATTTTTATTAATGATCTCTAAAAAGAATATAGAGAGATTTCAGAAACTGGCACAAATAGCTCTAACAAAATTTATAAAACTGCATTTATTAAACGCTCCGGAATTCAACGGTTTCTTCTCAAGTATTCTTAATGGAGGTCGCAACAAGGAGCTATGTTATAAACGGCAAATTCGGGTTCCGGCACTTCCTCCCTCTCCTTTATTTTCGTCAACACTCTCTTTCCTCCTGCTGCCCCCTCCCCCTGACACGCTGGGCACCGCTTGCCCTCCGCTTCCTGCGGCCCTACTTAATTCTATTATTATAATATACAGGGTGAACTACTTTGATGCGCGCTTGGAAATTCAGTAACTATAGTTAAAACCATAGCGATGAATTTCATGAGGTTATTCCTGACCAGAAAAGGAACAAAAAATCGTATGTGAACTTACGGTTTGTCCGGAAATGGACGGTTTTTCTGCAATAGAGCAATAAGTCCAAAACATGACATTGCTAAAGCAATAATTGTGTCAACGAATATAAGATGTTCGAACTGTCCTCCTTATATAAGATGCTATGCAAAAGTTCACATGTAGCATCATGAAGTTTTGCACTCGTTCGAATGTTCTAGCCTGTACCCGAACAACATAAACGGCTGCATTGTCACGCTTTTCAAATGTTTCCAATCAGGAACTGTCTCTGGTTACGGGGTACTGCTCAATACGCCCTTCGTGTTCGCCTCTACAATCAAAAGAACCCTGTGTTCACACCAATGCTGAAAGATGGTTGCAAATGTTTTGTGATTCGGGTAGTGCTCTCTGTCGGGTACTTTTTGGTACATCCGTATGTGCTTCTCCTTATGTGAAGATCATCTTGGATTGAACCTGATATGAATACCAGGGCACTGTACCACCTATGCACGACAATCACTCAAACGTTATTCTACACCAGAAAAAAACATGCTATCTGTATTGTTATGAGGGCATGATATCGTGTATAAAATTATTGCCATTTCCATGAAACTATGCATTTCCGGACATTTGTTGATATGAACCCTTGTATTATTTTTCATGTGAGGAATTACCTATTGACATTACTCTATATATGTAATAATAATTAAGTCCTTGAGGGGCTAAATTGAAAGTTTGGAGCAACAATTTTTTAAAAATGAGACTTTTTTGAAGCAAAAAAGTCAAATATATCATCTTATCCTATAAGCTGTTCTTTCCTTTTCAACGTAATCTCCATTCCTCGGCGCGCTTGAAAATGTTTCCATCGTTCTGCATGCTTAAAAATTCACTTCCTATCCCCATGTCACAAGAATCGACAAAGCTCCCTTGGCATCTCCGTTCTTCCGCAGCCAACTCGTAGCGAACACATCAATCCCCTTGAACATGTTTTGGACATGCTGGATTGAGGGGTAAAATGTCGTCCAAATGTTCTACTACACTACAGAAACTGCACTCCAAGGAGAATCTCTTTGAAGAATGGTCTCACATTCCGCAAACGTCCACCTGCAGGCTTGTCGGAACCATGCCTCAGCGCCATTTTATATCTTTTTAATTGCAAAAATTACCTTAGCAAGTGTATGCAATGGTAAAATGACAAAAGTAGTATTCTTCTTCATTTCAATTTCATTGTTAGTTCCGACCTGATACCATATTTCATGTTGCAAAACTTTAATGACTACCATCTGTTCACTGTTTATGCTAATAAAGTTCCATTCTTTTCATTCTGTAGTCTCCTTAAACAGCTTGTGTGTGTTTTCCCAAAATGTGTCCCCTTCTTTCATATATTATGAATAATGAAATACTATTTTTATTTAAGATGATACTATCGAATACAGTGGCGTATATAACGGGATGAAAATAAAATTAAAACTCTACAACAGCACGGATTATTGGAAATACACGGTGGGTGCTTTATAAAAATGATTCACACTTGATAATCTTATATTGCATTAGATTACATAGATAATTTTTAATATCGTAAAAATGATTCTTAAACATTATTTTTAAGGTCATACTTCATGATATTTATCACAGTCCAAAACACGTCGTTTTTAATAACGTGGGCCACATGATACACTCTAAGTTTGAGACAAACGTAATGGTACAGTTAAAACAGGTAAAATTATAAAGTAATAAATAAATACAGAATATAAAATTCAAACGTAAGGTAAACATATTAGGAAGAAACACAAAAGAAAAACTTCTGCAATCGTATGACCCAATTATATAGGCGCTGAAATAGATATAATCCCTGGTTGATTCTAGGTCGAAATTTTTTCTTCCGTTTTTCATCCTAATATGTTCAGTAAAATTCATTTTATTAGAAAAAACATACCAACATCATTGATGATATTATTGCAATAGCAGATGATTGTGTCGGCTAGGCCATCATCGGAGCAAATAAAATGGAATAGCAGGCAAGAAAAATATTAATAGTTACCGTTTGCCTTCTATTCCATTTCAAAACTGTCAGTCCTTTTTAGAACACCCTGTAGATGCAAGATATACACCTATGGGTCATTCTCACGAAAATGGTACAAATCATGTCCGGTAGTTTTGAATTTTATTTTAGAAAGTTTCAGAAATGCTACCAATTATACATATTTTTTTAATTCTTTTTCATTTAATTTTGTATAATCAGGTATTCATTGTTTTGACTTAAGTGATATATAAAAGTCTTATTTTTTATTTTAAGAAGAAGAAGGACAAATGTTGATATCCCAACTTCAAATCAATATGAGTTAAAACAATATTTAAGAAATTGCTTAAATACTACACCTATGTAAATTATCAATTACGTTCCATCTCTTACATAAAAATAATTTTAACAATCAATTTCATTAAAAAATATTTTATTTTAATAAGAAAAATTGTTCCTCATTAATGTCCCAACATTTTATGTGTATTAGAATGTCCACTATGTTACAGTCACTTCAAAAATAAAATATTAAATTAAATTGAATCTGGCAACACTTTTGAGATGACTGAGAAGTACAATTTCCATGCTAGTCAGCCATTTTGGATTCCGCAGTCAACAAGCAAGGTAAGACTCATACTTTTTCTCTAAAGTTAATTTGAGCTTTTTAATGTCCACTATGTTACATTTAAATAATTGATTAAAAAAATTGATTTCCTGAAATTGCACGTAAACTAGTAAATCTATATATCGGGTGTTTCAAAAATGACCGGTATATTTGAAAAATCTAAACGGGCAGCGATAGAAATACACCGTGAACTAATTTTGAAAGTTTGTCTGCCTGAAAATTTACTGTTGAAACAAACGGTGTATTTCTATCGCTGCCAGTTTAGTTTTTATTGATTTTTCAAATATACCGGTATACCGGTCATTTTTGAAACACCCGGTATATAAAAATCAATTGCTGTTCGTTAGTCTCGCTAAAACTCAAAAACGGCTTGACCGATTTGAATAATTTGACGGCAGTGAAAAGTCACCTGATCATCTTAGTCCAAGTAACAATGTAAGTTTCATTTCAATCTTGGATTTTAGCAATCAGCATTTTTTTATTTGTTAGAAACAATGAAGGTTACATTGTTGCTTTCACTAAGAAAATCAGGTGACTTTTCACTGCCAGGGTGTTTTTCGTCAGCTACGATGCTTGCCTTAATGATTCAAGGGGGATAATTATAAAATGTAATAAATAAATAAATAAATAAATGTATATATCTATATATATATAAATCAATTGCTGTTCCTTAGTCTCGCTAAAACTCAAAAACGGCTTGACCGATTTGAATAACTTTTTTTTGTTTTGTTTTCTGTAATACAGGGGTGGTTTAAAAACAATAAGAATAGGGGAAACCAACCCCTAAGGGGGGGGGGGGAAGGGGACTGAAAATTTGCTAACACATTAACTGGTGTTGCACTACAAACGTAACACATTTACCGATGTGGCACTACATAATTAACCATATTAACCTCTTTTACGGAGGGAGGTAACGAATTGTAGAGTTGTAATCCATGAAGCGCGATATCTCCACCATGACTTACCTAAAACCTTCCCAGGGTCCATCGGAATTATCATGAAAAATTTCATCAAGATTGGTCTAGCCATTTTGAAATGCATAGCGAACAAATAGGTCCATGTGTGTTTCTTTCTTATATAAATCTTTAGTTTAATTCCAATCTTGATGAAATTTGCTAATTTAATCTTCAAAGCAAGAAGAAGTTCACTGTCTACATGAAATTTCGTGAATTTCTCCTATTCAAACCATCAGAAAGTTTGATGAACACACAATAAGAAATAAAGAAATTAAACTGGAGCAAACACCAGTAAAGGTTACTTGGTTGTCTTTAAGACACTTAGTGACAGCATGGCTGTTCACGTGTCTGCAATAGCCCAATTAGTAGAGGTGTCGACCATGACAGTCGCGGTTCCTGGTTCGAATCCAAGTCGCAGAATTTTTCCATCCATTTTTCTAATTAATATCATTTACCTGATGCTTAGAGTTTGCTCCAATTTACTTTCTTTATTTCCTAACAGTTTATCAATTGTTGGAATTGCAGAGTTGGAATTGCAGAGTACACAGACACAAACGATCACGTACATCCATCGCCATCCAAGAAGAGAATTTTGGTATTGTTGAATCTTTAGATAAACAAATGAATTTTTAAAGACCAGGTCACATAAAATAGAAGAACTACAGCCATAGCCAGGGCTGAAAAAACGTCAGTTCAAACTATTGTTTCATTATCATTCTATTTCCTCCCACTTTCGTAGCCATACACATTATTCCACACATTGTTTCTTCGGCACTATGGTAAACTCGCTTAGCTATACACAACATTCCAACACGAACCGGGGAGGACTGTTAGAGGGTCATCCATTAGGAACATTTTAATAGATATTTTTTTCGGTTTTTCTATATGAATTTTTACTGTTTTAATGTGTTAATTTTACTGTATATTCCCATTCAGATATTGCAAACTTTCATCAAAAAAAGAGCCTGAGCAACGCCTGGTATATCAGCTAGTTTAATATTATTTTTTCATTTAATTTTATTTCCTTAATTATTTCTTTTTTATTTTTATTAGAAAAGCTTCTTTTAGACTTAATTGCCCACTCTGTTACATACTCTGGGACGTATCATGTTTTTCCATGAAAATTGAGAATCTTTGTGTTTTGAGAAGAAAGTTTATGCTTGTCTAATGAAACAAAACCTTAATACAAACAGAATATTAAGGAATAAAAAATTACTTTCAGATATTTATTCCTCTGCTTCGTCAGGTGAGTCCAGTAATGTATCTGATGATGACGAACAGGCAATTAAGGCTAAAAGTGTGACGGCCAGCACATACATGCTTGTTGAATTTAAAGCAGGTGGTGCTAAAAAATTAACATATAAATATGTTGTCATAGCTTAAAGTGACATTGAAGAAGATGGCGAAGTTAAAGTGATGAGCTTAAGGACGACAAATAAAGAGCGAAAATTATTTAAAATTATTGACACAGATATCTCCTATGTTCATTTTGATAAAATTAAAAAATCCTACCTGAGCCAAAGTTAAAATTATTAAGTGGACGTTTATTTGATGAATTTCCATATGCTGTTGACGTTTTCCAAAAAGCTTCATATATGTAAAAATTAACTTTAATACAAAATTTATGTAAGTAGAATGTTGTTTGTCTGTTATTCTTACATAAAGTTACAGATTAATCCTGTCTACAGCAGTTGTGTCTATTTTGTTACAGGTATTTCCACTCTGTTACAGAAGTGTTTTTATAAAGGTCGTACAAATGAAAACGAAAATTATTTATTTTATCCAAAGTGTATACGAGGAATCTAAAAATACTCTCCAAATGCGTTAAGGCATTTATCCCACTGTGTAACAAGGCGTGTGATTGTTTTATGGAAGAAGTCTTTCGGTTGCGTGTGGAACCATTCCAAAACCTCTTCCTTCACTTCACTGTCCGACTGAAACCTGCGGCCTTTCACATGAGATCCCCAAGAAGGTGAAAGTTACATGGGGATAAGTCAGGGCTGTAAGGTGGATGCTGCATTGCTTCCCAGTTGAACTTTTTGATGAGGTCTATCGTTGCTTTCGAGGTGTGAAGACGCGCGTTGTCGTAGAGAAAAAGTACTCCTTCTGTAAGAAGTCCAGGACGCTTGCTTTTGATGGCCGCGCGCAGTGCCTTCAATGTTTCCCCATATCGTGCTGCGTTAACTGTGGCGCCCTTTTAAAGAAAGTCCAGTAAAATCGGGCCTTTCCGATCTAAAAGCACGATCAACATCACCTTCCCCGTGCTGTTTGCGATTGCTTTTTCGGGGATGATGACCCATTATGCTTCCATTGACGACTTTAACGTTTGCTTTCGGGCAGGAAATGAAAGCACCAAGTTTCATCGCCTGTAACGATTCTGTCCGGAAAACTCTCTCCTTCCTGCTCATAGCGAGTCAAATGTTGCAGGGACATGGCCATTCCAACTCCAAGTTGTTCTGATTTCAAATGATGCGGGACCCACTGTGCACATTTTTCTGTAGTGCAGATAGTTCCTGATAATGGAGTGAACAGTTCCACGATTAAGGCCAGTTTTAGCAACTACGACATCGATTGTCACTCTTCTGTTTTCCTTTAAGACAGCGTCAATTTTGGCTTTAGAATCATCCGTGATGGCGCGGTTTGCTTGTCCAGGTCGTTGATCATCTTGCAATTCTGACCGCCCCTCCGAAAACCTCTTGCTCCTTGCCCAAACACGAGTGAAGGTTAGGCAGTCATTTCCATTGACGTTCTGCATACGACGATGAATTTCAGAAACTGAAACTCCTTCACATGTTAAAAGCGAATTACTGCTCTCTGTTCCTGTTTCATTGATTCCATTTTGTTGTTTGGACGAAGCGATCACTCGCAGAGCTTCGAAGCGCGAGCTATCGTTCTTTCTAGCGTGATGCAACACTTGCAACCTATTGTTCAATTTGAACGTGGGGTTTTGCAATAGTTGAAAACAAAAACTTACGATCCTGCACGTTTTTGTTTTTTTCCTACACAAATTTTCGTTTTCATTTGTACGACTCTTATATTATAATTTAAATTAAAAAATCAAAAAAATTTGAATTAAGATATTAACCTGTTTAGATAGATGGAATTATACCCAGAATAGCGCAACTTTGATCTTATTTAGTTCCATTTGATATGTTAATCTAGTTTTTGGACATCTTTTTATAAATTTTGCATTTTGAACCATGAAAACTAGCAAAAAAATGTAAATTTATCCTTTATCATAAAATTTTCGTGCATTTATATAAGATAAATGTTCCTTTGTTTGTGTTGCACAGTTTGATAAAAAAAGCAAACTTACATAATTTAATGCAACACATAGATGTGTAATAGAGTGGACAAAATCTCCCATAACCAATCAATATAATATGAAAATCACATATTATTATTAAGTTGAGCTAATTAATTTTTACAATACAGATAAATTCAATATATAAGCTGTAATTTAACAATAATTTAAGTTAGATTTGATAATTTTGAAAAAAAATTTTGAAACTCAAATGTACCATTTTAGTGAGAATGACCCATATGAGAACAGTGAGCCAATTACAAACATTACACGCAGTGTAGTAATTGTCAATGAACAGTCTTGTTCTTTTACTCGAGAAGAGTACTGTTTACAAGGGAACCCCACATAGCCTATCAGTGCACTTTTTTCCGCCTAAGCTCAGCGTAGAAGCGATAGCGTTGCGCAGCAGCGGAGCACTCCGGAAGTGCAGAGTTCAACAAACATGGCGGTAAGAGGGGAAGCAAAATCGTTAGCGGCGGTCGCCAAAGAATTGCAGTTAGATCGCTGTTATTAGGCATAAAACCTTAATTTTGCTGTACAATTATTCGTCTCGAAATTATTTATAAGATGAGGTAAGCATCCATGAATACTATTTTTATTAAAATTTTAAAGCACCGTGATACATACGATGCAACGTATTATCTTTGTTGTATATGAAGCCAGCCCCGTGTTTGAATACCGAATTACTTAATAAAATGAAATAATAAATCAAGGAAATGGTTATTAATCACTATACACATCTTTTACTGGAAGGCAATTAGCTAATTGAAATAAAATCTATTTTTAAAAATTAAGTTTGTTTAGAAACTTGAGAAGCCATTCAATTGTCGTCTGCTGCTGTCTGCTCAAATTTTTTCGTTTTCGCGTTTTTTGAAAAAACAAAATTTCGCACTTTCTTATTTTGTATGCATCTATAGTATCTTCAGATAATTAACATATTTCAGTTTGTTGGAAATCTGTTACATATATGTTCGAGGGATTCCCTTGGTAGTATGAAAAAAATATTTAACTCTTAAGAACAGAAAACAATACATTCCGGATTGTTAAATTTAAAGTTCCCAACTTTATTGCACGATAGTGATGAAACTTTGTGTATAGGCTATGCAGAGCATGGAGAAGAGAATTCCAACGGAAAATTTATTAGTGCATAAGGTTGCCACCTCCCCCCCTTGGTGGCATACACAGACGATAGTAATGTACTACTGGAATGCCGTTAGAGGAGCTTGTTCAATATGCGCACCCTCTATGTCGATGGCATGCTGGAAGCGCAAGACGGCGTGCTCAATAGTAGTGCCTCCCATGAAATGATTGCAACATGATGTTGACTTTCAGTTCAGGCAAGGTCCGTAGGCCTCCATGATAAACACGACTCCTTCAGGGTTCCCCATAGTCAGAAGTCACATGGATTAAGGTCTGGCGAACGGGCGCACACCTAACTACCCTGTCTCTTCGAATATCTGCACCATCTTTCGTAAACCTCTCGCCATCATGGGTCCTGTTCGCAATCCTTTCACGTGCCGATGTTCTCTCAGTGATGTTTTATTATTGCTGCTGTTCTGGTAGTAGAGCTTCACTAGGAGCGCACGTTCTTTCTTTCCCAATGGCAAGGTGAACTCTGTAGATTGGTTGTTCACAGACGCATAGCGCTTTTGCATACGGCACCACTCTTTTCCCTAGTGGCAACCGTATTCACTAATAAATTTTCCGTTGGAATTCTCTTCCCCATGCTCTGCATAGCCTATACACAATTTCATCACTATGTGGGGAATTTTAATTACAACCAATCACGCCAGAACAGAAACCCAATGGAAAATTTTTATGATGTTACTTTCTTTCCATTCTGTTTTGGTCACCAGAAAAGCTAGTTGAGCTGTGTTGAAGATAAATTTCCATTCTCCGGTTTGCCTTGAACAATATGTCGGGAATTTATTTTCAGAGAGAAAATAAACCATGCCTACGCAATCTGTTGTCAGCTATGTTAAACAGAAAGTGCCATCTGTCACTGACTGGTGCCCAGACAGTTGCAGGCTATACGAGTGAGCAGTAATTAAAATGATACCGTCTGTATATGTAATGGCTTTATTTGAAATTTAAAAGTAATAATTACACTAGTCGTCAAAAAAAAGTCTGGAGCAAGAACTTTGTCGTGTGATTTTAATTGACTTTAGTGTGCTAAATCCAAAGCTGTTTACAGATTGATTCTATCACGTCTAGTTTTCGATAAATTCTTATTTAAATAAAATACTAATACTGACATATTAAATACGAATTTATTATGAAAAAAGTAGAAAACTCTTACGCATGACATGACTTCTATGATATAAATTAAAATCCACATATAACAATAAAATAACTATTTGGTAGATCGCTTTTTTTTATAAGTTTTGTCTGTTGTTTCACGATTGATTTCCCAGCAGAAATCAGCTAACATTGCTGGACGACCATTTGCCGTTATATCTTTTTTCCATATGCGCAATATCTTGTTGAAACCTCTCACCATGCTCATCAGACACGTCACCAAGATTTTCTGGGAAAAATCTAAATGCAAATGCAAGAAGTGTATTTTTAATGACAAGTTGCATCCGAGTTCTTGATATGAAGAAAGAAGTTATTATACCAGTTCTTCGTAATTTGCAGCCCTTATATTTCTAAGAAAATTGTGACATATGTTTTCAAAAGCTACCCATGCTCTTTTTTCTACCGATTTGAAACGTTTCCCTTGCAAAGTCTTCTTGAGCGTTCCAAAGATGTGGTAATTACATGGTGACAAATCTGGGTTGTAGGCAGGATGTTCCAAGACTTCCCACCGGAATTTCTGTAACATAATGGTGGTTTCACGGGAGACGCGCATTGTCGTGCAGAAGGATCACTTGTTATAAGAGAAGACCTGGGCGTTTGTGTTTGATTGATTATTTGTTCTAAACGCGTGCTCACCGTAAACAAACTTTATTCGACGATAAATGTTGACATTTTGCTTACCTTCCGCCACTAAAAAAAACACACTACACCTAGCTGTTCCGTCCTGGACGCATCCATTTTTACACCTCATTTTTCTTATGTTCATTGTATAAACACGAACAGGTGAAGTCGCAATTTATGGCGACGCAAAACGTTGGAAGAAATGCATGAATGTAGCAGGACTGCCAGTTCAGTAATAATATTTCCTGGTAATATAAATATGTTAAATTCGTTTTTTACAGCCAAAAATCTCGTTTTGCCTTGAACGACCTTCGTACTTTTATTAAAAACAAATTACAGGAAAAATATGCATTTATAAAAGAGTTATATTATTTTCATTTAAGAGGTTTTAATTTTCTATGAATATATTTACAGTTTTTTAAGATGGATAAAAAGACGAACCCATGTCAAAGCAGGGAAAAATTTGAAGCTTGTCAACATAACTGCGTTGAGAATTTAATATTCGAAGGTGCAATTTGCAGGTAAAGATTAAGAAAGAAATAATAAAAAATACAAGTGAGAATCGAAAAATAACGGGAATTTGCGTTTCATAAATTTATTTCATGCATTCAGAGTCAACCATACTGCTATTTAAAATCCTCATTTATTGCTTAATTTTTCATCTTAATCGACGCATTTGTTTATTCAACGGTCCCCACACAAATCCCCTACACAAGATACCTCGGAACAACTTTTTTTTATGGATACTTCTGGGGGTA
>JAHWFO010014371.1:45378-102767 GCA_023313115.1 Rhysida immarginata
CAAAAAGAATACTCCTTAAAAAGAGAAATTTTCTTAACAGAGGAGAGAGCTCGCACATCGTATTACGCGAAAGTGACTACAACAATCCCGTCCCAACAAAGGCTTATTGTTGATCGCTTACGCTTTAATCCCTCTCCACTACAATAATAAATAAGCAATCAAAACGAAACATAATTAATTATAAACAAACACTCTTATTAAACGACGAAAATTTATTATAGCTGACAATAACAAGACAAAACAACGAATTCACTAATACTCAATGCACTCAAAAACATTAGACAAAAAAAAAACTTAACTTCAAACAAACTGAACGTTACAACATCAATAAAATTTTAATGCTATTTTGGTTCTGTCTTTCCTAAATCATCGATTTTAAATTTAACATTGAATAAAAGATATTCTAACTTAATGATCTTTTTAGACCTTTATTCAGTCGTTATTGAGATCAATTCATCGATCTAAGGGGAAGAAATAAATCAAATTGTTGACAAAAATATGAGGCCTATTCATAAGTTTCAGGCTGCAGGCTTGTACAGATAATTTGTGTTCAGTAACTTGGTGAATTTTATGGAGGACACACATAAATAAACGGTGAAGATATTGTATACGTGCATATGCCGCTAGAGGGTGAAGGTATCGTGCCTGATGGCGTGAAGTTACGCAAGGGAACACAGTCTAACGTCGCTGCCGACGTTGACATGAGTGTCGGAACTGTGTGATGCTGTAATATTGCAATATTCTTTCATCACCTAGCTTTCCATGAAACACTGTATTTGTTTTTCTTTGTAAATTGTTACGGAGTTCTGTATGATGACTCGGAATATACTACACTTGCAGCGAGGAAGCAGAAGCGTCCACTCCTTCATGAACTGTCCGGAAGCAGCGATAAGCCGTGTAGAGGCTTAGTGTTCGATTTCGTTTTCCTCCACTCTTTGAACATTATAATGGTAGTAACTTTCATTAGTTCCTTCCAATATGTAGCCTGAGCGCAACAACAGTTTCGGAGAGCATTGCCGTGCAACCATCGTCGGACAATCCGGATAGAGCAGCATGGAACGTTGATTGTCTGAGCTTTTACTTAACCGCCGCTATGGATGAATCGAAACGAGACTCTCATGAATCTTTTATTCAAGAAGAAATTTTGCGGTACTAGCTGAATCCGATGAAGTCCCGAAAAATATGCACTTACCTTCGCTTTCATTAAGCCTTGCGCAGAAACTTACCTGAATTGATCATCTTTGTGAAGTAGACTTAGTTTTGAACTACGAATAAGTTAACCTGAAAGAAAGCGCGAATTACTGATTAAAGCTCCGAAACGAATAGTGATCTTACAAAAAGAATCATTTTGGAAAATGAGAATATTTTGTTAGGACGATTAAACCATACGAGAACCGTTCGAATACATCTGTGTGGACGATTCCAGTTGATTTTAAATCCTGTTTCTCCATTTGACCTTACCGACTGAATCTCCTACCTAAACCAAGACAAAGAATACAGAAAATAAAATTTAATTACGAACTGGTGAACGACATTGTAGTTAAACAAAAAATTGTTTTAAGTGAGGAATAATCGAAATAAGAGAAGACTTTAAACTTAACTGAAAACTTGTTACATTTGAATTAATCTTTTTTTTAAATTTTGTATTGACCCTAGTTTTAATGTGAGGTGCTTATTTATTGTAGACAACCTTTGTCCATTATTAAACTCCTCCCTTCGCTATTTAAGGTGGGCTCAACCAACTGAAGTGTTTGTTTCAGTGACAATGTTATCCGTAGTCACAAAATGCGAATGTTTAGAATGTCTAATTAGTTTGTAGTACCCCTGGGTCATCGAAGTCTGTCGAAATTGGATAAAACCGTTACACTATGTATAAGTATAAAACAAATTTTGACAAACTCACAAAATTAAAACTAGTCATTAATAAGTTTAGTTTAAGTACTTGTCAATAGTTGTTTGTTTCTGGAAAGTAAATTTTTGTTTAAGCAAATTTCATTACAATTCTTTTTAAATGAATGAAACTGAGGCAACAGTGACGCTCTCTCTTTAATTGAGGTACTTTTCAGCACACTTCATTGATTAAGAAAAATCTGTAAGTTTCGTTTTTTCTTGCACCCTTTCATCTTCCTCCTTCACTTCATTGACCTTATTTTTGATTACGATATCTTGGATAATACCATCTGCACTTGAAGTCTCACAAATTAACACATTGTCATCAAAACAAACAAAATCCTCTACAGAAAGAAATTCTGCCGGGTCATTTTGATTCCACATTTCTAGTAACTTTGAAAGTGGCAGATCATCTTCCTCATCAGCATTTTCATTGACATTATGATCAAGTCCTTTCATCCCACTTTTTTGAAAGCATGCGGTTATGCAGTAAGATGTGACGTTATCCCATGACAGCTTGATCCATAATAGAGCATCTAACACAGTGATGCTTTTTATTACGCCCGTGACACTGCTTGAATCTTCACAGCTGGCGATCAATGATGTCATAAGTTGTTTTCTGTATTGCGCTTTGAACGTTTTTATGACACCGTGGTCAAGTGACTGAGACAGTGAAGTTGTGTTGCTAGGCAAAAAAAGAACACCTCAACATTGGAAAGCTGACAATTGGGATGAGCAGGACAGTTGTCGATGAAAAGTAAACTCTTGAGGTTGTCTGCTTTCGGCTGTTGATTAACACTGTGTAACCACTTAGTGAACCATTCAATTGTCATCCATGCCTTCTTATTCCATCTCGAAGTTACTGGAAGTGTGCATGAGGAATTCTTTTAAAACAGCGAGGTCGCTCTGCTTTTTCCTATAACGAAAGGTTTTAGCTTTTCTCCAGTTACACGTTCCTTTGAACTCTTTAGGCCGGTTAATTTTTCTTCATGTTTAAAACGGGATTTGGTTGGAAGAACGCGGAAAAACAGTGCAATCATGTCAGCATTAATAACATTGTATGCACCATAAATTACAACTTTAGATTCAAGTCAATCCATGAACTCTTCAACTCTAGCTTGAATCAACTTCAGCTGATTCACCACATATTTCTTTCTGATGAACGTCGTGTGATTTTTTTCCAAGCTTGTAGCCATCCATTGGATGCGGAAAAATCATGGATATTCAAGTTCTCCACGAACTTTGCTGCAGCAGCCTAAATCATTGGTCCGGATATTCATACTTCTCACACCAAGTCCAAGTCATCTCATTGATCTCACTGTTACCTGTCTTTCTTATTTTTCGTTTTCGTTGATTTTCACAGTTCATGTCATACAGCTCACAAATTTGGTCTTTGTTTTTCTCTATATTCGAAAATGTTGTTTTCGAAATGCCAAATTTTGCAGCTGAAGGTCTTTCAGAACTCCCAGAAGTCTCCAACCATTTCAAAAGTTCCATTTTTATTTTTATGGTCAGCTCCACTATCTATCTCTTTGCAAGGCAAGGAAAAAAGTAAAGTGAAGACGAATAAACTGCGGGTTTTCTCCTCTGGCGAGGAGGTGAAGAGCACGTGATTTCCTGCCTGACATCGTGAGAGTGAGCGAGTGCAGCATGGTGGAAAAGGATGGATGGTGTGTGCAGTTTGATTCTCAATTACGAACAGTTCGCGCATGACAATTAAAATTAAATATTTACATGTACATTTTAATATTTAATTTTATACGAGCGATACTATCCCGTATATCTTTTTACAACGGCCGTGCAATCCACGTGATGTCAAGAAATACGTTTACACACACCATCCTTTCTTTCCACCATGGAGTGTTGCACACGCCTGTTGATTATTCTATTTTCTCGAAACGACTGAGAAATTTCATGGTGGAAACCAGGTAATACATTAGCCTATCAAAAGTCATGGAACACTATGGAGAAACTTGACCGAATAAATGGTCAACATACAGCATATGCAGGTGGTCAAACTACGAATTCTGACCACACGTAAATAAATAAGAAAAAATTTTGTCACGCTCAAAATGGTCAACTCATAAAGGTTGGTCAACATAACAGGTTCCACTGTATATAGGGAGCAATACTAATCATATCTTGTCGAAAACCGTAAATATCTGTAATTTTAGATTTTGAAACTTTGCTTATAACAACTAAAAGTTCATTGGGATTGTTGGGGAAGGGAAAACGGATTCTGGTGAAGAAATGAGAGGTCCCTGACTTAAATATGAGGGGAAAGAGTCATTGTAAATACTGATATAAGCAGGAAGGTAGCCTTCTATTTTTGGGAGCGACAAAGCCTTTTGAATTTGATATCATTTCTCTTTGGGAATGGTGTAAAGAAAAAAGCTTAGTAGTGAAAGCATTGAGAGAGAGATTATACCCGGGAAGTGAAAGGTCATATCAAATAACTAACCATAGAAAAACGGAATAAAGGGGAATTTAAATATGAAAAAAGGAAAAAAAAGTAAACACATGAAACTAGAGAAATAGATTCAATTTGAATTGAGATTAAAACTGAAAATGTTAGAAAACAACGGTGTGACAAAAATTTCTGGATTCTAAAAGTAAGGGTCGCTTTTTTCATGAATAAATATGGTATTTATTAAATCAATAAGATTTTAATCGAGATAAATGTTCGAGTAAATAAAATGATTTTGTAAGAGTAAAAAATTTTCTTTTTTAACACAGTCATCGCTATAAGATTTCACATTTTGTATCGCTGTGTGACACTTGTATGACATTCACTGTCGCATTATTTAGTAGTGACTGAAAAGTCAAAAAAAGTTTCTTGATTTGTCATAAATAACAATAATTATAAACTGGAGATAACCTCCAACCACAGGTAATACATTAGCCTATCAAAAGTCATGGAACACAAACATTTTAATAGAAACACTCAAAAATGTACATATTTTAATATCTTGTTGGTCCACCTTTTGCTTCTACTCTCTGGGGCATACTATCCACAGGTTTTTGATACGTTTCGACAGGTAATTTTCACCATTCTGCCATAAGTGTCTTGGACAGTTCGGTCACAGATTTCGGGCGTTCTGCACATGCGCGCTATCGACGTTTCAACACGTCCCACAGATGTTCGATGGGGTTGCAGGCCAGTCAAGTTCTCGAACCCCCTTTTCATCAAACCATGTGCCTACAACCCTTGCTTTATGGCAAGGTGCGTTATCGTGTTGAAACAGAAAAGAGCCATGCCAAACTGCTGCCAGAGAGATGGGAGTGCTGCGTTGTCCAGAATGTCTTGGTAACGCTCTACCTTTAGAAGTCCATCCACAGAAACGATTGCACCCAATCCATACCAAGAAAAGCACCCCCACACCATCACCGACCCTCCGCTGAACTTCAACACAGCTTGGCAGATAACGTTCCCTGAGAGTTCGCCTTACCCTAACCCGTCCATCCGATTGCCAGATGGTGTAGCGGGACTCATCACTCCATTCAACCATTCGCCATTGATCCAGAGTCCAATGTCGTCGCTCTTTGCACCATTGCAATCTCCTCGCTGCGTTGCTGGTGCTGATGTGAGGTTTATGGGCTGCGCTCTGCCATAAAAACCCATTGCATGCAGTTCCCCGCAAACAGTCAGTTTGCTCACAGTTGTTCCCGTCGACTCTTATGAACGATCTTGTCAGTCCATCAAGCTATTGTTGACGGTTTGCAGTGTCCACTTTACGAAGAGCCCGTTGGTCTCTGAACCTTGGGTCTTCCAGTCCTAGGCAGAACACTTGTGGTGCCTTTCTCTTTCCATGCCCGGATGACGTTGTGAACGGTCGATTTCGAGATGTTTAAGAGGGTTGACGTCTCTCTCTAACAGTTTTGCCTGCGATATGGCACTCAACAATTGTACCTCTTTGGAAGTCTGAAAGCTCTTTTCTTTGAGACATTCTAAACAGCATTCGCGCAAGCATCATCTCATAATAGCATACTCTCTTTTATGTAGTGCTGGGAAGAATGCCAACAGTGAAATTGCAAAGGAATGTCCCATTTTCATGCAAATCAGGGTTGTCCAATGACTTTTGATAGGGTAGTGTATTTTCGCATCACATCGCATTTCGTTATCATTGTAGAATAATCAACGGTCGATGTATTTTAACGGTGAATGCAGTGCCTACCATTTTCAACCTTCCTGTACACCAGCATAACTTTCTAACAAAAAAATATACTAATTGTGTTCACATTCCTGGTCCCAGCACTGTTCCCAGTCCTCAAAATAATCCTCATTCTGACGCTTATCCTGATCATGATACAAATCCTGTTCCTGACATTGATCCTAAACCTCCAAGAAATAGAAACAAAACATACATATAAAAGATAAAAAGAAGTTAACTCTTTCATGCACATATTAAAATAATACAAAGCACAAATAATTTGGTAAATGCTCTTTTTTACTATACCTATTTAACAACTGAATGCATGGACAAAATTAAAAACAATGAAACAATGTATTTTTTAAACAATGAAGCAATGTGTTTATTAAACAATGAAACCACTGTGCATGAGATATAGGGAATGAGACAATTTATTGAAGGAGTTAGGCATATCCTTCATTACAAACGCACAAATATCATCTTCCCTAATTTTCCCAAATATCTTTACAAAAGCACAACATCTTCAGTTTCCATGAAAGGGCATTTTTTTGAAAGAACTATTAGTAATTCGTTTAGTACATGTTGTTTCAAGGTACTGACTTCAAGATGGCAGTAGTTTTAACAGTAAACGAGGTGGTTTCATGCTAAATCCACCGTATAAGCGAAGCAAATACAAACTCGATGTGGTTTCAGAGTGAGAAGGTAGAACGCTACAGCGTGCAAAATAGAAGGTAGAACGCTGTAAATAAAAGATTGACTCTCTTCAGCAAGTAATTAATGATTTACAAGCAAGATTGAGTCCATCCGTTTTTTTTCAATTATTGAGAATTCTTTTAGTGATGTTTTGAAGATGATATTTCAAGGAAAGATTGGGAAAGAACATTCAAATGAATTTAAACGTTTGACGGCATGTAAAGCTTCCACATCTCAGGTCCATTCGTAAAAGGGCTTCTAATATAAATTGTCATCTATGCTTCATGAAGCAATATTTCCAAAAATTGAGTCAAGAAGTAGAAAAGAAGAAAGATCCTTTATTTGTATGCTTGATGATTGATGAAATTGCTTTAAGAAAACAGGTTGATTGGGATGGAAAATCTGTTTCTGGTTACTGTGATCTAGAGCATGGCATCATTGAGAATGATGCATTTCCTGTAGCAACCGCAGCATAGTGCTCTAGATGACAGCAATTAATGGAACGTGCAAGTTCCCTTTAGGTTAATCACTTATTAATAGAATATCTGGATCTGTCTATGCTAAACTAGTATATAATATTTGAGAAAAATAGAAAGTGTAGGTGAAAAATGCATTTTTATTACATGTGACGGTGCGTCAAGTGCCATGGCCATGTTAAAATCCCTGGGAGTAAATCTTAATGTCATGGATGATAAATTTCAATCATGGATAGGGAATCCATCTAACAACAACATAAATGTTTATCGTTTTTTGGATGCAGCACACATGATAAAATTAATTCGCAATCTTCTGGGAGAAAAAAATATGAAGTTAGAAAGGATATATCAAATGGGAATATATGATATGTTACATCAATCAATGTTATAATGTCTGGGGTGGAGGAGTGTGAACGGGCAAGAGCTGGTGTAGGTGTGCTGCTGAATGAAAGGACAAAGAAGTGTATGACGGAGTACAAGTGCGTGAATGAAAGAGTATTGTGGATGAGAATGAAACTTCAGATACATAAAATCCTTATGGTTGTAGTGTACGCGCCTGTGGATGCTGCGAGTGAGAGTGAGAAAGAAAAGTTCTGGCATGTCGTGAATGAGGTTTTGAATGAAAGCTGTGACAACGAGCGCGTGATTCTGGCGGGTGACTTGAATGGATGGGTTGGTGTGGAGAGAAATGGGGTAGAAGGTCTGGTAGGAAAATATGGAGATCCATGTGTGAATGGCAATGGCGAGCGGCTGTTGGAGGTTTGTGCGGAGAGAGGAATGTTTGTCTCAAACACCTTCTTTAAGCACAAAGATATCCATATGTATACTTGGGAGAATCAGGCACGAGATCAGAGGAGTATGATTGATTTGATTGTTTGTGACAACAGGCTGCGTGGTAAAATTATGGACACGAGAGTGATGAGGGGTGCAGAGATTGGGACTGACCATTTTCTGGTTGTGTCAAGAATGAATCTACTGGGTGGCTAGAGGACAGTAAGAAAGGTGAAAAATGTACGAAAACGAATATAAGTGGAGGATCTGAGCTTGAAGAGAAGCATGTATGAGAGTTTTGTATCTGAGCGTCTGGGTCAAATAGATGACAGTATGGATAATGTGCAGAATATGTGGAAGCATATAAAGAATTGTCTGGTGAGTTCTGCGAAAGAGGTGTGTGGTGAAGTCAGTTTGGGTTGGATGAAAGGCGATGCATGGTGGAATAAGGATGTTGCAGACATGGTGGCAAAGAAGAAAAAGGCATATCTGGGAATCTTGAATGGCAGTGTTGGTGCGGATAAATACAAGAGCTGTAAGAGAGAGTGTGCACAAGTGATTAGAGAGAGTAAGGAGAGAGTGGCGAGAGAAAGAGATGAGAAACTGCAGAATGACTTTGAAGGGAACAAGAAAATGTTTTGGAAGTATGTTAGAGATATGAGAGGAGGTCAGAAGGGGAATATGTGTAGTGTGAAGGACAAGAATGGTAAAATGCTGTGGAATGAATCCGATGTAGTTGGTAGGTGGCAAGAATATTTTTCCGAGCTCTTTAAGCCTGTGGGAGTTACTGATGGAATTGAGTGGAATGAAAGTAGAGCGGAGAAGAGAGTGGAGAGTGAGTCGGAAGAAGATGGAATCAGTATGAAAGAAGTTCTGAATGCAGTTAGCGCACTAAAGTGTGGTAAAAGCCCTGGTGTAGATGGTGTGACCGCGGAGATGTTAAAGTATGGTGGAAAGCAAGTTGTGGAATGGTTGTGGAAGCTCTGTGAGTTTTGCTGGATCAGTGGTGTGGTTCCCGAAGATTGGACTAAGGCTATGATTGTTCCCATATATAAGGGTAAGGGTGATAGAAGTGATTGCAAGAATTATAGAGGAATAAGTTTGTTGAGTGTAGCGGGGAAGGTTTATGGAAAAGTTGTGATTGATAGAGTGAAGAGCGTGACTGATGAGAAAGTGTGGGATGTGCAGGATGGCTTTAAGAGTGCAAGAGGAAGCATTGATCAAATTTTTTCGCTGAGAGTAATCGTAGAGAAATATCTCCATGTGAGGAAAAAAGTGTTTTGTGAGTTTGTTGATTTGGAGAAAGCGTACGATCGAGTGAAAAGGAACGCCCTTTGGAGAGTGCTGAGAGATTATGGTGTGAGTGAACGACTACTTGGGTCAGTGAAGGCAACGTATGTGAACAGCTCTGCTAGTGTGAGGACAAACAAAGGCTTATCCGAGTGGTTTGCGATTGAGGAAGGTGTGAGACAAGGGTGTGTGATGTCCCCGTGGTTATTTAATATTTTCATGGATGCATGTGTTAGGGCAGCCGGAATTAATGACTTGGGCGTGAAAGTGGGCGATGAGAGAGTGTGCTGTTTATTGTATGCTGATGATGCTGTTATCCTGCCGGAGACTGAAGAGGATATTAGGACACTAGTGGTAAAAATGAACGAGGTGTGCAATGGGCAATATATGCGAATAAATGTGGAGAAGACGAAAGTACTTGTTTTGGAGCGGGGAAAGGAACAAACGCGATGTATGATTGAGCTGAACGGGGTGAACTTGGAGCAACGAGTTTGTGTACTTGGGGAGCATGTTTGAGAGGGATGGGAGCATTGATGGTGAGATATTAAGGAGAGCGAATGCTGGTTTGAAGGTCGTGGGCGCACTTGGAATGTATGCTGGGAATGAGCATGCCAAAATTTCTGTTTATCAGAGCGTGCTGGTACCAACTCTGATTTATGGGAGTGAAACCTGGGTGTGGAATGAGAAGCATAAAAAGCGACTGTGTGCAGTTGAAATGAGGTATCTGAGAGGTGTAGCTGGAGTTACGAGACTTGACTGTATTCAAAATGTTGTAGTGAGAGACGATTGTGGAATGCAATGTAGTGTGGCTGATGTAGTGGCAAAGTCAACGTTGAGGTGGTTTGGACACGTGGAACGCATGAAAGAGGAACGACTGACGAAACGACTGTATGTTGGTAATGTTGATGGCGGGCGAGGAAGAGGGAGACCGAGGAAAGAGTGGAGAGAGCAGGTGGATGAATATCTGAAGCCGTTTGGGTTTGAGAGCCTGAACAAGAGACGTGCGTGCATGAAGAAGAGAATGACCGTGGAAGAAGCTGGGATGGTGTGTAGAGACCGGAATGTTTGGCGCCGATTGATTAGCGATGTATGATTTGGTCGATCCGCTTTTGTTTTTTTTGGGTTTTTTTTTCTTTTTGTGTGCTGCCCACCCTTTTTTGTAGGATAGGGGTGTGATGTTTTTTTTTGTTTTTTTTTACATCAATTACAGGAAAAAGGTTTGCATGCGGCAAATACGCTATCTCAAAGACATCAAAATTGGCAATCCCTAAAAATGAAAGTAAAATTGGCATGTCAAACAATAAGTGGCGTTGTTGTTTCTGCTCTTAAATTTTGCTAAGATGTTGGAATTGATGGCGTTAGTGATATAGATGCAACTGTTAAATTTATTGAAATATTCAATAAGATTTTTGAACTGTTGATTTAATGCGACATATATGCAAAGGAACAAAACAACCTATCAGTACAGCTAACAGAGAAATGACTTGTTGCAAGATTGGCAGTGCAATTGCTTATCTGGAAATATTAAAAATTCTTCAGGTAAATATTTACTTGAAACACAAAGAAATATCCCAATCCTCGGATTCATTAAAAATTAGCTTTGTCTTTGTGAAGAATTTTTATAGAGTGAAAATGCTCCCTTGAAATTATTATTAACAAGAAAGTTAATTCAGGACCACCTAGAGCTTTTTTTTTTCTCTTGTATCAGAAACAGGGGAGGAGATATTAACAATCCAAATCCATTCTAATTCAAGTATGCGTATAAGAAAACACTGTTAGCAAAAACTGATCCCTCCAAATTTGAAAAAACAGAAACAGAAAATGCCCAAAACCTGAGAATTTTGATAATAATCTTCTTATGTCATTTGATCACTACTATGTAAAAGAGTATAAAGAGCATCACTTGAGAGTGTTCTGGAATATGTTGTTGGTTGGTCATTTGTTCTTTTGTACCCAAGTTAAAATGCAGTGACTGCATTGAACTATTGAACATGGGTAAAACTATTGCAAAATCAGTTCTGATTGAAATTAAACCGTGCAACATCAGGCATGGCTAGTCTCTGGATGGGCGACCATCCGTGGCTCACGATCTTTACCCCTCAGCGGTAATAAATCGTTGTCACTTGAAGAGCTTATACAAAAAGATGAAACGTCACAAGGGGATAAATCGGGCTGTAAGGACAGTATTCGAGAACCTCTCATTTCTTCTTGGCTAGTGCATCCACAACAATTTTTGGCACATGTGAGCGTGCATTGTCCTGGAGAATTATGACTCCTGAAGACAGTTTGCCGTGTTGCTTGTGGTGTGCGCCATAGGAGAAAGGTGTGTACAATATTGTTCATTAAATACTACTCTTTCTATTTGCTTGTGTTTCCTGTTCCCTGTCTTTTTCTTACAATACCTATCTGACTCAAACGGGTTTCATTTGAAGACACCTCCTATAATTCAAGAGATTAAATAAATTGTTTTTAGAAATAAATTTACAAAATTTTGGACATTTACAAATTTAATGTAGAGTCTAACGTTTTCTTTTAGCATAAATTTTAATTTGTTTCTTTGATGCAACTGTGGCATCATTAAATGATCTGATGTTGTTGTTAAGAAAACTATTTGCTAAAATCGCTGCAATTCTCATCAACACGTGTAACTTGTAACGCCCAAAAATTTTAAAATGCGCATACAAACAATTTTTTGACGTTACAAAAAACAAAAACGCTGAAGAGATATTTTCCTGTAGAATACTGCGATTGTTCCATAAGATACAGACAGATACTTTCTTAAAAGGAACCCCGCGGTTCAAGTGTGTTGAGGGGATTGAAGTGGTTTTTTCTTTGGTTTACCTAGAAAAGACATAAGAAAAGGGAAACGGTAATAACTCAAAGAAAAAAATAAAAACGTACTAAGTGTAAAAAAAACTATATTTATTATTGAAGTGTTGGAGAAATAAAGTGAAAATAAGTTTCAAGCAGCAACAATATGCACGTTGACAAGAGAGTACGTAGGCATAGTTGTTGAAAAATCTTTGATGAGATCTTTTTTTGGAAGAAAATGAAGACATGATGGCGTCGCGGCAGGAAGAAGTTTTTTTTCCTGGGCTTGAAGAATGGATGAAGAAGAAAAAAGGCTCTTCAGTCCGCTTAAGGCTTGATGGTAAAATAAACCTGGCCTAAAGAAAACAAGCGATAATGGTTTAGTTAAATTTGCAAAAACAAGAATGTAAATAAGGAATTTAGAAGAGCCCTGAAACCCAAGGCATTCGCCAATATTACACGAAAACCGAATGAAGAAACAAAAAGAATGGAATATCATACCTCAAGAAATACTTCTAACGTCGTGCTTGATGAACATGTTCTAACTTTACGATCCTGTAAGATGGTGAGGACATTTAGGACATAATATTGAGATCGAATTAAAGCTACCGTAGTTTTATTTTATTTTGAACAGGAATGTGGAAATCCGGTCCAGAATTACAGCGCATTATATTTGTAGAGCCAGGAATCCTAATGAATGACAAAATGGTTGCAGCTGTATACAGACGGCATTTACCCAGGAATTCCGAAGTGATACTTGATTCCAGGATCATCAGAAGATTCGACTAGCGAGTCGGATTTTTTCCGGCTAGGTAACCTTAGGTTTATGTTCGACGGCCCCGCCAGCAATAATATA
Organism: Rhysida immarginata; assembly: GCA_023313115.1. Classification (NCBI taxonomy): domain Eukaryota; kingdom Metazoa; phylum Arthropoda; class Chilopoda; order Scolopendromorpha; family Scolopendridae; genus Rhysida; species Rhysida immarginata. The sequence goes on from JAHWFO010014371.1 coordinate 58,317, forward strand.
TTAACATAACCCTTTGAATACTTCAATTTCCCATTCCCCCCCTATGACTTACCTGTTCTCCCCCGTCGACATAATCAAATGCTCCTAGAAATTTGATGCACGAGCAGTTTACAATCTTCCAATCCAACTGCACGAAAAGGGAACTTGTAAACGCGGTAGCTAAGGAAGAAAAAGAAATCGATTTGTTAAAAACAAATATTGGGTTTGAATTCAAAGAGACATTATAAGAAACGTATATATCAACATTCTTACTTGGCAAAGAAACGTAATTGCGAAGAGCATTATAAACATTGAAGTGAAATAAGCCATAAAAATTGTTATTAGACTGGCGGATATAGTTAGATATAAAAAAAAGAGAACTAAGCCATTAACTGTAATGTATTTTTATTTCAGGAATAGTGCTCCGCGAGAACATGTTGATTGAAGTCGATGTTAATTAAGCATATGTATTATGATTAGAAATTATTAATTTGCTTTACGAAAATTCTAATTTTAATTTTCTGAAATACTGCGGCCAAGACCCATTGAAGTAAAAAAAGGTCATTCTAATCATCCTGAAGAACAGGTAGTGTTTTGAACTTTGATCTATTAAGAATTTAAGAGATGACAACCATTGGACAGAAAGCAGAATTATTCTATAAAAATGAACGCTAAACAAGAAGTAACAGGCTTTTTGACTTGGTAGAGAGAGAAATATGGTTAATTACGAATTTGTATGTACACTACTTGCTTTCTTGAATAATTAAAGCCCAGTATTTTTAATCAGAAGGTTTGTAGTATTGTGGGTTTCTTTCTTTAGAGAAGTAATAACAAAAATGTTAATTGTAGGCTATACAAGCTAGTTATGCGTTAATTTTTTTTCTGCAAGACGAATAACCATAGAGCAAATATAGAACTATTTCCCCGTACTGTACGCTCCGAAGAGGAGCGTTACAAACTGTGAACTTCACATGAAATGTATTTGTCAGTTTTACAAATCGTGATTTTTTCTTTCAAAAGAAAAATAAGTCACGTTTCCAGTCACAGGATGAGTGACCACCAGTGGATTTCCATAGCCCCCCGTGCTTCAGAGGTCCTTGGAAAACCAGTGTTAAGCTGTCGGTCTTGGCTGCTGCTGACATCCTACAGCAGTCTTTAACATAGGAAGGCAATCATTAACATAGAAAGGCAACGGCAAACCATCTATATAAATAATTGCCAAGAATACTGGACCGGTCGAAGGGCAGAACACTAACTCTTTCAAAAGAGCAATGAATAAATTGAGTTCCTCAAATGAAATAAACAAGCTTTAGGTACGAAGCAAAGTTCTGTTTGTTGGAGGATGGCCATGCTCGACGTGGGAAACCAGGTGGCCAAATCGACATTAAACCAATCACGACCCATATTTTCCTGTGTCACTAGAGACGTTTCTTCACCGTACTCCGCCATTTTATATTTTTCCCTCCCCCAAACGACTTCTTATTTTCTCCAGACACAACTTCGTAGCTTATATCTCAGTTTTCCCTATCCGTCCAACAAGGTTAGTTGTGGAATCGTCATGACGGTCTCTGACCTGCTTGCCTTGTTGTTTAATGGTCTTTCTTGTTACGCCTCGTTCCGGTAGGTCACCGACATTTTTACGATTAAAATGCTTTATAATTTGAATTGCGTAAACTTGCCTCCTTACATATTAAAATCAAATGGTTATTACGATTATAAATAAAAATAGGAGAAAATGAAAGAAAATCACCGTGTATTTATGTTCAAATCTTAGAATAAACATTTTAGTGTTTAATTTCTACCTATAGAAACGTTTTATCTGTTATATTTAAAAATATAAAAAGAGTATGTGTTTATAACGGTTTCATATTAAAACAGATATTTGTTTCGTCAAGTTTACCTTAACGCAGCTGTTCCCATATGGGGTTTTCACTCATTTTTTAATTGTGAATTTCTGCAGAAAACCATCATCACCAATCATGATGCCATTCATATGCTATGTTGCAGCTTGCAATGGGAACTATGATTCATCAACCGAAAATGTTTCAGTTTTCAAATAACCCAAAGATAAAGTTTTGAAGGAAAAATGAATTAACGCAATTCCATGCAAGAACTTCATTCCTTCAGGTAAATGGTGATATGTGAATATCATTTCCATTCTGAGGACATTCTACGAGTGGACAAACCTGCCGCTAATTGTAGAGAAGTTATCAATATTAATAGTAACAGACCGAAATTAAAAAAACAAACTTCCCTCTGTTCTTTCAGGATGTTCAAAATCTGCTCGTAAAATTAAACCAAGGACTTGTCCAGAACAAAGAAGTCGTGAAATACTGATAAGAGAAAACAAGAAAATAGAAGATTTTCTCAAAAATGACATTGTCAGCGATTTCAGCGAATTGAGTCTATCTGTTCACAAGTTTGCAGGAAAGTGGTTAACACTGACTACTGAAAACAAAGTTATAGTTTATCAAATGTCTATTAGTGACATTCCCTTATTTCAACAAGTGGTGTTGTTCACAAAAGCAGAATGAATGTTCAGGCGTTTGTTGTCGCATCAAAGTCTATTTTGCCCGATAGTTTACTCTGGTTAATTGATTCAAAAGAATGTATTCTGAAACGGTGATCGCAGCTTGAAAATCTTCTTCGAAGGTATTCTGATGTTTCATCATGTGCAAAGGAACTTGATAAAGAAGCATGTTTAGAAAGTGTTCGTTCATGCTTAATGAAAGTTTCATCTTCCATGATTGATTCTGATGACTCTGATAATAAACCAACTTTGATTAATTTCGAAATAGAGCAGCTTGAGTTAATGTCATTAACAGTTCAACGGGGGAGGTAGCAACACACTTGTAAAGTTTGCATTTATGTCGTACATTAAATCTTCAACAATATATGAAACATTAAGAGCATCAAATTGTGTTATCTTTCCTCATGATAGCACTTTAAAACGGTTTAGTGCTGGTCATACTATTAAATCAGGTAGAGAGTCTCAAATTAGTTACTTGGAAGTTATATGTAAATCTTTGAAAGACAAAGATAGAGATGCAATTCTTATTACTCATGAGATTCACGTAAATTATGTGTTATCGTATAAAGGTGGAAAAATAGCTGATAATGAGGCTTCTGTACAATCAGCTACTACTGTCCAGCGTGTTATGTTGTCTTCCTTTTCGATGAAATGTGTTGAAATAGTTGCACTGATGCCATTAAAAATGCTAATTCGGATTATTTAACACAAAAGTGGAGTGAAGTTGTTGGGTTAATCCAAGAGTGTGGCTTTCGAGTTGTTGCTACTATGACAGACAACAATCGTATAAACAGAAAACGGTTTTCTTCATTACTTGGCAAATATCCGTTTTCTTGTAAGGAATTTTTTGAAAATTGTGGATTAATATTTCTAAATGAGTTATATGAGGCATGGATCCACCAACATCCAATAAGCATCAACTGGGAGCAGCTGTTGCATCCGCGTGGACAAACATCACGGAACAATCCTTCCAACGGCTAATTGAATCCATGCCACGGTGAATTCGTGCTGTTATAGCTGCTAGGGGTGGCGCAACACAGTATTAGGGGAGGTTCCTAATAAACTAGCCACTCAGTGTATGTTCAGAATAGTCGTAATATACTCTATCAAATGGTCTTGTTGTTTATTTTGTTTGTTTTGCGTACCATTTTTTATGACTATTTGAAATGTTTCAGTCGGCTTGGCACCAATCTGTATTTTGAATTTCGGATTCTTGCATTTCACTGCTCTTTTCTCTGAACTCCTCCCTGGATAAATGCCGGTTTGTTATGAATAAAGCAACAAAAGTTCAGCCTCTAGCTCGCTACTACCATCGAGCTCAACAAGGAAAGAAATATGATACTAGAGGATGTCAGACAATTATAGGTAGCGACTAACCTTACAGCCAAATCTACGTAGGACAGTTTCAGACTTCCCGACTTTAAGAGAAGCAGAAGCAAAATAGTGTGATATCAGAATAAACCTTCCCTCAATGACCAAGATCCCCGTTCCCCCGAAATCGGTCTTTGCTTGGCACACACGCGATCGAAGATACTAGTTACACTAGAGGATTAAGAATCCATCCTTGCAAGCACTGTCCCCCGGAGTGGACCCAAACACTTTTTATCTGACTCCTCAGCTAAGTCTGTCTTGTATGGGCACTCAAGTTCCCCCTCCATGTCAAGGTAATGTCGACGGAGACGAATTCATACACAGTCCAGTCACGTTAATGCGATCACCTCTACGTTCAACGTCCGCGGAAAATGGTTACGTCCAGAAGGTACGTACTAGTATCAGAGGTGGTGGATATAGGAAGGATGTCAGAGGAAAGCAGAAAACGAAACACAACGTGCTGGCAAGCTCAAAAACCAAGGCATCCAAAAATGGTTGGCGGATGGCATTTTATTCCTGGACCAATGATGTTCGTACGTCCTGCAGTGTTCCCAGAGGTGGTACTCGAGCGGTAACAAGTCTTCCAACAGCGTCCCTTGTGTGCTCGATAAAGTTTAGGTCCACTGACAGTACTGGCTTATCCATGCGCCGATGTTTTCATGTTCCAAGTAGTCGTCATCCACTACGCGAGCCAGATGCGGATGGGTAATATCGTCCATGTACAGGAAACCTGGACCTACCGAACCCCTGAAGAGACAAACATGTTTTCGCTGAACACTATTCCGGCACACCTGGCCAATCACTGCCCCTCTCTCGAAGACTTGTAGCGATGTACAGTAACCCATGATGATGTCTGCCCGCACAATCACACATCCACCGCCATAATGGTAATGTTCAATGATGTCAGCGGGGCTCGACTGCGGCCCACGCTCTTTCCAGATGTAACAACGTCGAGAATCAGTCCAGGCTGTAGCGGCACTCATCCGAGGACATGAGCTGAATCTACTATTCTAGTGTCTATGCTGCATGTTAGGGGCAACAAGCCAACCGTTCCCTAAGGTGTCTCTGTGTCAACGGGACGCACTTCATCGGTCGTCAATCCGACTGCGTGGAGTCTCCTGTATTCCCTTTCCCACTGACAGCTCGTAAAGCAAAGCAGAGGTCTTGTCTGGGCTGATCATGTGGTGTTTTTTGCGCCAGATACGTACTCCCCAGGCATCTACAAAGACACCTTTAACTGTTTCAGTGTTTCGACGAGGAGTACCATTAACCTCGGCAAATCAAAAGGTATTGCGATTGAGAAATGGTCTGGCCACTATCTTCAAGCCTTCCCAATACCATTGTATGTGTGGTTACGTTACAGTGCTGGGGTATTTGTTTTCATTTCTGCTAGATATGGACTTTCTTCACTGGCAACAAGTGACTGAAAAATGCATTTCTTGCCTTGAAAGAAGTTTTTGGTTCCCTTCTTCGATGTTTGTCAAGGTGAGGTTTGTAAAAACTCATGTTTTGCCACTTCTAATATCCAAGTGCCTATTTACCTTACCACCTCGTCAACATCTACAGAGAGTGCGCCGTGCAATTGTGAATTGTGTGTAGGGTTTTGCAATTCGTCGTCATCCTCTGAGAGCGGAATTCCTGTTTATTCCTTTTGACGTTATCTTATGGCGGCCAGGTTGGCTACTATGAATCGGGGTTTATGCGCCCCCCCCCCCCCCTGTATGGGCGAAATTTGTATTTTTGCATCTGCGCTTCTTTTTTTAAGATGAATAGGCTGCCATTCCCTTCCTTGTTGCCAGTGATTGTTAATTTACGATCCCCGGACTTTTACAAACAATTAGAATAGGACTTAATGACTTTTATTCCTGGGCTACGTCAGTTAGACCCACAAGACTAGAGTAACCTACGTCTGTTTTGGTTCTTCCAGCAATCCGACCAGGGTGCGAATACTGTCACCGTCCGTTTGCACCCTAGCCGGCCAGGTGACCGAGAGGGCTAGGGCATAGGCTTTCTAGTTCTCGAGTCCCACCTGGTCGTGGGTTCGAATCCCGTCGTGGGCATGGATGTTTGTGTTTGTTCCGGGCTGCGTACAGATGTAACTGGTTTAAAAGGCGCAAAATGACCTTACTAGTCGACGCCAAAAATTCTAATAAACCAACAAACTAACCAACCAACCAACCAACCGTTTGCACCCTGAGTATCCTTGATGAAAGATCTTTTTGAGGGTGTTCGCTAGTGCCAATTTCATCAGTGTAACGTGAAAGCGTGATAATTAATGAAGAGCATGGTGTAACGGTAAAATAAATAAGAAAAGTTTATTCATTGAACTATTTCCTTTAAAGATGAATTCGAAACAAAATATCTTGCAAAATATACAGGACTGATCGCTTCGTCAGCTATGATAATGGTAAGATTAAATTCCACAAATTTTATTTAAAGTAAATAAAATAGGATGCAATTTAAATAAAGTACGATGCAATATTTCACTTGCAGGTATATCACAACACTATAAACGAAAAGGACGAAGCTCCGCAAACGCCGGAATAACGTCGTCAGAAGGTAGGCGTGGTATTGCAGGCGTGTAGTACATGAATTTCCGTAGCACACGGGCGACACTCCAACTGCTGGCCACACGAAACTCTCGTTGACGCAAGGAAAAGCAAAAAGAAAAAGGATAAATCAGCTCCTTAAATTAAACTAATATTGCATGAAGATTACAGTTACAATTTAAATAGTGGAAGATAACATTCATGTAAGAAACTATCAAAGCTATGTAAAAGAAAAACAATACGCCATCTGTATTTCATTAGCTGATGCTTAATAAAGTTAATAACTGAAATATCATGTCCGTTTAGCATTCCTTTGATATACGGTAATAATTATTCAAGTCCAAGAGCACCTCAATTATGCAATTGTGCTCAATCAAAGATGTGAAATACGATTATCTTAAAAACCAAGTCCTCGCTTAATTTTGAGCTTCTCAACAACGCAATTAAGCTCTCTCTTGTTAAATTCAGAAAATACTTCGGAAGTTCCAGTTAAGTAAAAATTATAAATAATGGGAGCTTAAGCAACAAGAGCAATTCAATTACGCAATTATGCTCTGCGGTGTTTTTATTAAATAGCTTGTAAGAAACCTCCTGTTCCCGCCTGCATGTAACATAGCAACCCAACAGGAAAAATTCCATCGGCTCTCTCACTGCGAATAAATGTTTTCACCTCTGAAAACACTTCTCTGCTGGAATTGCGGTTAATGCTTTTTATCCAGGTAAGATTACGAAAGCAGCATGACTTGGCGAATGGAACATCAATTTAAAGTTATAAAGGTATAGAAAAGCATCACCGTATGATGTCGGTAGCTGACGAGCACGACTTTCTCTTGGCTGGAAAAATTTTTTCCCGTCACGGCTTCTGGTTGCGAACACCCAGCTCCACTTGCTAGTGCTTTTCCTTCTCTCCGGTCTCCTTCACAAAGAGGAACGAACAAAAGAAAGGGCATTAGTTTCAGAGCCTTATCGACGAATTCTCGGCACTCTGTAAACTCTTCCCTCGCCACTGCGAACTGACTTAATTTCTTTCGATGCCGTATTTTCCACAGTCGAACTGATAATTGACATAAGCTCGCTACGGCCTTCTAGCCTATTCTCTGTTTTAAAATGCTTCTTCGTACTCTTTCTACGTCCATAATCAATCAGCTCTGTTTCCTTTGCTCTGCAGAAGAATTCTTTCTTAAAAAGTTATGCAAATAGGCACAGCTCAACGTAACCCATCTTGCTGTTTCGGATTTCAATAACATAGGTTTTTGGAGAACTCTAAATAGACTGCTCATTGTTCCGAAAACATTTTCAATTACCATCTTAACTCTTGAATGTCTATAATTAAAGACCCTTTACTATGTCTTCCCACAAATGGTTTCATAATACGCTCTGACATAGCGAATGCGTCTTCAGCAAGTATTACAAAGGGCGTGTCCACATCTCTACCTGTAAATTCCGTTTAGGTGGTATTTGCAGTGTGTTTTGCTCAAGAGCAGTGTACAAGACTGTGCCCAAAAATACACTATATGATCACAAATATCCGGACACATGCACGTTTGCGCTCTAGCCACGATTTCATGGAAATCAATAGGGCGTTGCACATCCCTTTGCCCGAATCACAGCTTCCACCCTTCGGGGAAGACTTTCCACCAAATGTTGGTAGGTACTTTCCGGAATGTTCCTCCATTCCTACCGAAGAGCGAGAATCAGTTCAGGTACAGAATTTGGCCGATGTGATCTGGCCCGCAAGCGTCTTTCCAATTCATCCCACAGACGCTCTATAGGATTGAGGTCGGGACTTTGTGCCGGCCAACCCATTTCTTCGACCCCTGAGTCCGCAAACCACTGCTGTACACGCCTCGCTTTGTGGCACGGAGCATTGTCGTGTTGGTAGGGAAATGGTCCGTTTCCGAAAAATTGCCACAACGTTGGAAGTGCACAGTTGTCCAAAACATTCAGATAACGGTCGGAGTTCATGATTCCTTGCACAGGAACGAGCTGGCCCAGTCCGTATCATGAAAATGAGCCCCACACCATGACTCCTCCTCCTCCGAACTTGACTGTGGGCTCTGTGCACTCAGGTAAGAAGCGTTCTCCAGGTATGCGCCAAACCCAAACTCGTCCATCGGATTGCCAGAGTGTGTAGCGAGATTCGTGTGTCCACATTACACGTTTCCATTGGTCCATTGTCCAGTTTCTGTGGGCTTTGCACCACTCCAGACGTCGCTTGGCGTTGACCCTGCTGATGTGGGGCTTGTGGGCAGCAGCACGGCCATGGAATCCCATCGTGTGCAGTTCCCGACGAATTGTCATGGTACTGGCATCATTTGCAGAGGCGTTTCGAAACTCTGTGGCAATTTTTTCCGCCGAGGATTTCCGGTTGCTGCGGGTGACACGACGAAGCACTCGACGGTCTCTGTCCGTTAGTTTCTTGGGTCTACCGGTTCGTTGTTGAACTGTTGTTGATCCCCGGGTCTTCCATTTCATAATGACATCGCCTACTGTTGACTTGGGTATCTGAAGAAGGCTGGAAATGTCACGCACGGACTTGCCGCATAGGTGACATCCAACGATGGTTCCACGTTGGAACTCACTGAGCTCTGCCAAACGACCCATTCTTGCCAATGTCCAAGCAGAGTTGTGTCTGAAGGTGTGGGAAGCTATTTAAATGATGTGCAAGTCATTATCATATGACATTGGGCCAATCGATGATCTGTGAGGGGTGTCCGGATATTTTTGATCATATAGTGTACACGTGTATTACATTCACGTCCTTGCACACCTACGTCCACAAACAAAAAATTGTACTCTGCGTCACACAACGCCATGATCACAATACTAAAAGTTCCTTTATAACTGTAGTATAAACTACCACTGTTTTCTGGAGCTTGGAGAAAAACGTGCTTTCCATCATGTGCACCGATACAATTAGAATAGTTCCATTTCGAATAAAATCCTTTGGCAACATCATCCCATCCTGTTTCATTGTTTGGTACCTAAAAATGATTTACAGTTGTTAAATTATTATATAAGTACAAAACTATTTACAATTATTTCGTAATTTCAAATGTTCACCATAAAATAAAACATTGCAATTGGTAAAAAAGACATAAATAAATACAAGCCACTAGGAATATATGTACTCATAGTGGGTTATTTTTTTTTATAATAATAGTCTTCATTTGGTAATTCCTATTTTCTCCTCTCCTTTTTTTGACTCTGCACGACTCGGCCCGAACTGGACGAGAACGACCCTGATGATCCACCGACAGAAACGATAAGTGATAACCGGGAAACTGAAAATTCCATAGATATTGTAGTATCACAACCTGCTAATATAACATATCTACCTACAAACTCTACACAACAATTAGAAAGAAACTGTTCATAAGAAACGTCCAAACAAACGTCCTCCTCAGGACTCAAAATGCTCTGCGCTTGAAAAAAAAATTCAGTCAGGCATACGATGTGTTCGCAACAAATTTGAGTAAAAGTAGGGATGAGGATATATGTTTTGGAGAGTATGTAGGTGAGTCTTTAAGAAAGATCCAAGATAGGAAAACTAAGGCCTGGGTTTGCCACAGCATTTCAAACACACTTTATCAAGCTGAATGTAGAGGAGCAGGAGGTGCATTTCCTCCACTACTTAATCCTGGATGTATAAATTGCTCTGGTTCCCAACAGATATTTCCTGCTCCTCATGTATATAATCAGCATCATACCAGCAACTCGTCAACTAGTAACTCTCAACAAATTCCTCGAAATTAACATTCCTAATTTTTGTTAGTATTTGAAACTGTATGTGTTGAAGAAACATTACCAATTTATAAAATGTAAACAATTATGAATAAACCATTTTATATACAAAACCTTTCCTGTTAATAGTTTTTACCTTAATGCAATTCCTCAAAGCTGCAACAATGGCCTTGCACACTTCAGGTATGAATCTTGAAATGGCGGATTTGGAGATTCTGTGTAGAGTACATTAAAGAACTGTAGCTATCACCTGTCGCTAAGAAACGAAGTGTTGTCGCTAACATTTCACCAGGAGAAACTGGTTCTCGACATTTCCTGGATTTTGTAATCTCCGGTCCAACAAGGTTCAGTAAAAATTGAAAATCGCTTGCTGTCATTCTAACAAAATTCTCGTACCCACTTTAGAGACGTAAGTCTGACATCAGCGAGTTATAGGCTCCTTCCGAATGTCTTTTCGCTAGAAAATATCTAATCCACCATCTCGGTCGTTTTCGCCTTTTTTTTTTTTTTAGAAGTTCATAGTATGCGCCTGCCACTACCACAAAAGCTGAAGCAGCTGAGTTGTCCATATTTGAACAACAAATCACTCCACACAGAAAACTTGTTGGACCGGAGATCACAAAAACTGTATCTGCAACTAGAAAACACAGATGTCGCAGGAAATTGGAAACAGTAGAACAATTACGCGCAACATATGCCAGGCACATGTTCCGCATCATGTACCTGGAACTTGTCAGAATGGAAACTAGCCCTTAGAGTGTACCCTAAATTGTGCCTTAGCTTATATTTTATGTGAATTGTGTAAGCCTTTTTCAAGATATTAATTTTTTTGGCTGTAGCGTTCAAATCAGCGAATCAAACTCAATAAACTCGACATGTACGTACTCCTCTCATTAAGGCGGATTTTTTTTATACATGACTTGTTTGGCTGTGATGAGCCGTTTTGGAGTTACTAACTATCTCCTCCTCCCAGACCCGACTCCCCCCCTCGTCAATTTTTTTTCTTTATTTTTTTTAAGTAATTCTCACTTACAAGGGAATCCTACATAGCCTATCCGCTTTAACAATGGAGTCTTTGTATGGTTATGTATGCTCAAATTTTCGTTTTCGCGGTTTATTTTTAAAGAAACAAAATGTTGCACTCTCTTATTTTGCAAGCATCTATAGTAGCTTCAGATGAGTAACATATTTCAATTTGGTGGAAATCTCTGACATACATGTTCGAGGGATTCACTTGTTAGAGGGGTCCTAAAACTATGCATTGATGCTTTTTTATGGAAATGGGCTAAGTCTATTTAGAGAAATTTAATTTTTTTTTGGTAACAATGAAGAAATGGCAGAAGCATTTATTTCGTCACCCCAAAGACAATGTTAATGACATGAATAGCTTTTCCTCTTATTGAGAAAACACAATTTTCTTTTTTGAATCCGTATCATTATCTCGTGGTAGGCCTGTGCTAATGTATCATTCCACCAGTCCAATTTATTTGTTTTTACGTTCGTTGCCCTCGGAAGCCATACTAAATAGAGAGTCAGGGCTGGTGACGCCAGAGCAAGCGACATAAGTTCTCAATCAATATATAGAAACTTTGTTGTACTCGAAGAACTCAAAATATGCTCCGCTCACATATGCATCTTGGCGACATCTGTTGGCAATTATTCTCTTATATATAGATTCGTAAGGAACAAAACCATAGCGCGATTTACTTGTTACGAACATCTGTTGACATTATATTTTTGCTGGAACAACTTGTTTTTTCCCGTGGGAATGAGACTTTTTCCCGCAGAAAAAAAGTATTCTATATGTTCACTCAGGTACTAAGTAACCTCCACAGTAAATTTCAACTAAATCCCTTCAGTAGTTTTGGCGCCAACCTCTAACATATAAACAGAGATACAGACAAACACACAAAAATACTAAGACTATTATTTGGACTTCTGTATCGTTTATAAGCACACAAAAATTCTAAAAACTGTTGTTTGAGCTTCAGTATCGTTTATAATACACGTAGCAATCACTTTTTCTCAAAAAAATTTAATGTAAATTTTTCGCCTCGCTACTATTTTATTATATATACATAGAATATGTATATATATGTTCGAGTTCAGGGAGGTGCTTGGTATATATCGACCTGAACACGCTGATATTCCCCGGCTGCAGAACGGGGACATATATTCCGATATCTGTCTAGACAATGACATTCCAGATTCCCTGGTGATTTATGGGGAAAGTGTTTATGCCTCCTACAAGTGAACGAGGCAGTGCTACTAGTATTGTAAGAAGCCCTTCAACGTCAAGAGAGATTGACCTCTTGAATAAATGTAACACCTACTCTCATATCGTGGGCAAGTTTCACCGTTGCCCTGAGGAGGTTTTTTGGTAACGGCAGCGCCCATGTCATCACCTTAACCGCCGCCGAGGATGGCATCTCTAACGCAGTCATCAGAGCAACGTGTATCGACGTTAACTCTGCCTTCGCCTCGGACATCACGGACTGATGTGCAGTCTCCGCCTCCGCTTCCACCAGGAGATCTACGGTATGTTCTTTCGCCACCGCCTCCACTAACTGAGATGCTTGAGATCATCCCTCCACCACAGCCATCAATCACTGTTTCGTTGGGCAACAATACGAGCTCCGTAGAGGAAAATGTGGATGCCCCTCTGTGCTCTGGATCATCCTTCATGAAAAAAGAATTTCCTCCTCTTCAGACACACTCCTCACTGCAGCCCTCTTTCAACACCTATGTCATCATCGGCTGCTAGACACTTACGTCATGTGCCTCAGGACACCCTGACGAAAGAACTTTTTGAGGGTGTTCGCTAGAGTAAATCCCATCAGATTTAGCTCCAACAACCGCTGCACAAAGTAAAAGATATTACCGGCCGAAACTCATGCTCGTCAGGCGTAGGACATAGATCTCATCAGGATAAAAGGAAATCTCAGGCTATAAATCTCAGGCTATAGAGGTATAGCCCGAGAGAAAAGGGAGGTAAAGCGATTGCCCAATAAACCTACACCACCTGATTCCGACGTTGATCGGTGGAGAGCGATTGAGGACAGCAGGAGGTCGATGAATGAGCATAAAAATATTTCTAAACATTTAAATAGACATTGCTCCTGCACACGTAGCCTACGACCCGAGTTGCGTAGGATAAGACTTCATCGACATAGACAGTCATCGAGCAGCCCCCGCCTCGCTGATGCGCCTGTGAAGTCTGTGACTCTTATTATTGTTCCGCCCAAGTTACCACTCTAGATACCACTCAAAAGTGGCCAACCAAAGACTTGTTCCCACACCCATGGCTCATAATGCTTTTCCAATTCCTGCCACTGGTAATTCGAATATTTGTGCTACTCTTACGTCTAAAGTAAACTCGAACAATTTATATTTAACTCGAACTTTTTATTTAAACAATTATCGCCAAAGCAATCTCTTCGGAGACGTCAAAGGTCAGAGCCACAGTTTGCTTAATGGGGCAACAATAGAAGCTTCGTCGCCTATCGTTACTGGACTGTTCTGCAGTCACTGACTCGGACCGGACGCCTAGCACGCCGAGTCACCCCGACGTTACGAATCGTCTCCCACTGGACGATCCTTCCACAGATGTCCGTCTACCTCAGGAATCACTAGCCGGTACTCTCGCGCGGCGTCCTAGGGGTATTCCGCGCTTAAGTGAGGGAGAAACATCTACGAGTATTTACATAAGATTCACTTGCTTAATTACTTACCATTAACGTTAGATAGTTTGTGTTCCAGTTTTGTTTATTCATTATTCTAATGTCTCATTATTCTCGTTCAATTTAGAAGAGTTCCAACGGTCGATTAACCTTCGTAAGTCGCTGCTTTCCAAGTCTGTGGTACCTCAGTTACTCGCTGAAACAAGCCTCATCCTTTACTCTAACCACAGAGGTGGAGAAAACCTTTGCCCGTTGGACGAACACCACACCTCAGACGAAGGGTCGCTCGTCTACTTGTATAACATTAGAACGGATTCGACGGCGATATTGATTGTAGAATTTTGTATTTGTTTACCATTTAATTAATTTATCATCGAACCTCAATTTGTAAAATTACAAATTGATGAAATTAAATTGTTTCCACAATTATCCTTCTTGCCTCTCCGTCACAAACATTAAGCGTTAATAAATTAACCACATGACACTACGTATATGCTAATGCACTTTATACATTAAACTTTTCATAATTGAACTTCCGTAATTTTTATTGGGGATTTATTTCTTCCTCATTTATTCCCGTGCTTTAGCTTTAAAGTAAGTCTTTGAGTGACTATCATTAATATTTGCGTTAATTTTTTCAGAGGCATGATATAATAACTCGATCAGTGTGTTGGTTTTAAGATAAAAGCACAAATTATTCTCTGATTATTTAATTTTTTTATCTGCTTGTTTTGATTCTTCTTTTTTTTTTCTTTTTTTTTTCCTTTTCTTAGGTCAGGGGTTACCTCCGATTCTTCAAGTTACTTACCCTGCTACTTTGCTTTGACGCCTTCTGTTTGGGGACCAACGCCAGACTCTGTGCATAGCTCTCGCTCTTCTTGTATACGAAGAGTTGTCGGTTGTTCAATCCTTTATTATTGTACTGAGTTTTTTCCTATTGCAATAAAACTTTTATTTTGCTTGGATCCGTTGTCAGATGTGTTATTTTTACTGGCATCTTGTAATATTTCCATGTGAGATACCATCCCTTTCTTATCAAAGAGGCCGGTATCTTGGTAAACAGTTAAATTTGGGTGAATTTTCGGAGCTGAGTGTTTTCCCTTTGAGATTCAGTTTGGATCTCCTTACCCACATTCGTTACACAGAATGAATATAATAAAGCAATATGTTATTTTTATATATGATGGCTGGTTCAGTATTAATCTTTAAGAATATCGTGTAAACGATCTTGTCACTAGTCAAATAGAAAGCCGTGACGGGTCTATTAAGTTACACGAGGAATTTTATTATCGCACATAACATTATAATAGGATACTGTGATAAACGGAAATAAAATTCCTGGTGCTACTTACTAGAACATATTTCGAACTGTTATAAACATATAATGTATAATTTAGTAAATATAGTTCACTGTAAGTACTGACACTCTTAGACTTATTTTGAGAACATTTTCCTAAGAATTATTCAGTCACGTTCCTCGTAATTTGTAATGCGGTTTTTCTTCTTTTATCCCTCCTTTGACATCTATTTTCATTACCCGTTTGGCTCACCTGCATTATCGATTTTCACTAGTGGAAATTTTTTGTTCCAATTAATCATTTATACAGGAAGCAGTAAATTATATGCTCCAGGTAAAAGCCTGGCTATAAAATAAAGAAACACAATTATTAATTATGTATTATATAAAGAGCGAGTTTAAAAAATATTTTTAAAAAGCTTTGTCGGTAACAAATTCAAACATACTTTTCGAGACGTGTTAAAAGTAGGTTAGACACTTTTAAGGCCCCCAACATTACGTTTATTGTCATGTTTGCTTTAAGACAGAAAAGTCATTTATTGAATAGGTTAAGAAAAAAATTTGAACATAAAAATGCGCTGGAAAAGAAAGGAGATAAGTGTGAGCCTCTTCATTCGACTTTATTAGCAGGAAGAGAGAAGTTATCGACATTCAAAATACATGATAAAATTAAGATCTCTTCAAAAGAAATGAATGAAGCTAATTTAGATTTCGGAATTCCAGGAATGAATAATATATTTGATGCAAATTACAGTCTGATAGGTAAGATTATCTGGGCTATTGCCGTGCTAACTGGGTTTATTGTATGTCTCCAGCAAGTGTGGAACCGTGTGAGCTTCTATCTCTGTGAACCCGTAGCTGTTACGTCTAATATAGCTCCAGCACAGTCATACCCTTTCCCGGCAATTACTGTTTGCCCATTTCATCCCTTTTGGTACAAAGCAGAAATCATCGACTTGAAAAAACAATACGCTTTTATAAATAATATAACTTATCAGGATATAACATGGTTGAAAGACTTAGTTCCTCTTGAGAAACTCTTAGATCTACCTGGTATAAATGCTTCTTATTTATGGGAATTGGCAAGTATTCCAGAAGAGTATATCATTACCTATAGAGTATTAGGTGTAAGTATGTTACTATTCTAATTATAATAATCTATGTTTAATAATGCCTTAATCATTTTTAATCGATGTAATTATCAAAGATTGGTACCCTCCTTTGAATCAAGTGCTGTCCAACGACTAAAGAATCCGAAGGAACATAGTAGAATGTAAGCAAATCGAAGTAACATACCGGGTTTTGCAAAAGTTACACATGTGAGGCCTCCCGCAAAAATGACATAACTATGTGTGTGTGACGCAGTGGACACGGTTTTAATTGTCGGAATTGATATTGGTGTGTACACAATGCATATTAATCGATGTAACCGCCATCAGCGGCAAGCACACGGTCTACGGTCTAGAGAGTGTAGGCGCTGTCTAAAGGCCCGTCAAACATTACGGATGTAGTCTTTATTCATGGTTAACAGATGCTTTCAGCTGGTCGATGCTGCTGTGACGGATCTTGCAGTTCTTGCTCTCGATATGCGCCCACACGGTGTAGTCCAGAGGGTTGAGGTTGGGCGACTGACGAGGCCAAAAGTCCTTCGCCCAAAAGTTTATGTTCGACCCGAATCCCCTCTTGAAAGGTCTTGGCACTGTGAGCCGGCGCACCGTTGTCACGTGGCAGTGGAAATGTGAGTGAGATAAACAGAAGTAAGGGACAATGGATTAAAATAAATTAATTTATTCAGTGTAAGAATGATGAAAACATACACTTCGAGTTGAAGGTATCACATTTAAATTCATTAACATTACTAGAAACTAAATCACTAGAAGGAATGAGGTTAAGTAATACTTGCTATTACACGATATGTATTGCACTATTAAAATCGAAGATAACACAAATGTAGTTGCTTGACTTCTTTTAGAATAGAACATAATGCTTTCACTAGTTTCGTTGAACACACAAATTTTTAGAAGCCCACTAGGCAACAGTAGAAAACAACAGCTTGATCACTCAATGTCGGAAATATTATTTGTAGATTCCATCAACATAAGAAAACACTTTAACACCGTCATTAATCACTTTAGTGAGCACAGGACACTACCATTAAATAAAGCATGAAGCAATTGCACTTTAGCACACATCATTAATCACCATCGAGAGCACAGAACACTATCGTTGAATAAGGCATTAATTATATCACTAATCACCATAAAAACACATGCCACTATAACTGAATGAGTATGAGGTATGCTTATGAAGCTATACACACTTAAGAGAGACTGCTTTGAACACAAGCATAATTTCACGACGAAGCCGTAGTAGACGTGAGTGAAAATTCAAAATGTAGCTACCGAAAGATTTCGCACAATAATTTCCTTCCAAGGAATAATTCAATTATGAAGTAACGTAAAAGGCGCCCCGATGTAAACTGTAGCTAAGTTTACACTGTGAAGTAAAATAACTTTAAAACTGATACCGCTCGAAGAGCTGAACAAAGTACGTTAAGACTACCGAACACTCAAATTCTTAATGCGTAATTACGGGAGAACAAATGGCGGTCATAATATATAGTACGGTAAACACTAATAGCAACAGTTTACATTGCTTACCGTTAATTCCATTGAAATAATGAGTTCATTGACGATAGCTTAAGATATCGAGTCCCTCGATACATCCTAAATCCTCCTGGAGATATCCGCGGAAGCCACAAGGAAACTTCCATAAGCATCACTGGTCGCAAGGCAAATTTCTCCTATTGCCGTCCGTCGAATGTGGTTTTCTCCGTTTTCAATTTTGAAAAAAACTAAATGTTCGTAATAAGCAGATATTCTCCTATAGATAGGAACTGAGAATCCTCTATCAGTTATTCTCCTTCCTGTAAGAGAATTCCGAATCGTTTTCTTTTCGAACACTTTCGTTGGAAAGCTCTCGATTTATTTCCAATTTTGCGGAGCACAAATTTCTTCTTCTTTCCTTGGAAGCTGCAACGGTAATGACCTCTTCAATTTCCTTTACCTTTCCCGACTTCCGTTTTGGGTCCACCTCATTTCTCCTTCCCGGGTTGGTTCTGGATCTCATCAGCGCACCACATTTTTTCCTCGAGAGCTCGGGCATTCACATCTGATGTCACGGCCGTCTCGGTACGATAGACGTACCTAGTTTTGTATCGTCTACGAACGGACCGTGACAACCGTCCAGTTAAAAGACGTAGTTCGCATTCCTCGTCACCTTTTTCACCCAGGGCGGAACGATCTTGGTCAAGATGTCCTTGTAGTCGACCGCGGTAAGACTGTAACCGGTCGGGAACCAAATTGGCGGCATTTTCATGCCATTCATCGCCACGACACCGAGCATCATCACTGGGGCAGAGTGCTTGGTTGAAGTCACGTAGCGGACCTCAGAGATGTCCTGGCCGAAGCTCACCACGTGGACGTTCAGCTTGTTGACGACCAGGTCGACAGTGAAGGGTTTTCCATCAGAAAAGATGAGAATGCAAATGCTATGGCACTTCAAATCGTTGAGAAGACGACGACAGTGCTCCTGACGTTTTCTCGCATGCCATCCGTCAGCAAAGGTCTTGCCACGCGCTTCAAACTCTTTCCACCCTCTTCCTTGATGGCTCTGGACACCGTGGCCACATAAATTTTTTTTTCTTTGCGAAGTTTGTCATTTTGAGAGTCGGGTCACGTTTGAAGGCTTTTCTGACCCACACGATTGGTAAAGCGAGGTCTGCCTGCACGTGGGCGATATTTCAGGTCTTCCCCTTTCTTCAGCCTCTCTGCGACTCTGTGGACAGTCATCCGGCTGACGTTCAGCTGCTTAGCGATGTCAGACTTGTTGTGGCCCATGCGAAGGAGCGCCGAGATCTCGATTTTGTTAGGTTCCATCGCAATATCCTTGCATCCGAATTGAATTCATTCCACCTGTAAACGTTTACATTATGGTATCGTCCACGTCTTCAACAGCTTCTATCAAATGCTTCTATCCCCCAATATCGACGTATCCGCAAGTGTAACAGAACTTTTGCAAAACCCTGTAGTTTGTAAAATAATATAGTCCTGCGCATATACAAGCAATTGGTACGACATGAGCAAACTTCCCCTAATTACATTGTGTGATTCCATGAATCAATCTAAGCTATACGTCCCTTATCGAAAATATTTAAAACGCAATAATTAGGATCTAAAAATTCGCGTTGTTGTATCATTTATGAACTTTCTGCACCAGCAGTTCACAAAATCATCCGCGGCAAGCCACGAGAAAACTGTGGCAATTATTGAGAATAAATGATCTTTTCACCCAGTTGTTTAGCAAACTTCACGTGACGTTTAGATCTGTTTAGACCTTTAAATTTTGAGTTGTGGTCGTTTTGCATAAGGAAATTTAAGTTTGTTATCATGCAAAGGATCACGCTAGGAACTTTCAGGATTCCGCATCTCTCGATTCCCCATCTAAACGACCTTAAGAACACCCTGTAGATAGGAGAACTGACGACCTGAGCACAGATACAGATTGGTCTGTCTGTTTTGTTTAGCCCATATCCCCGAGTAAGTCGTAAATGGCTGATTCTTTTTCTGGTCATCACAAATTCCTTTCATCTGAATGAGTTACAACTCGATATTCAATATCCGATGATGGGTTTCACTTCAAATAGTTTGTTTACGGAAACTGCATTACATGTCTCTTGCCAGGCATCTAAAATTTTTGATTAATTCATATGCTCAGTGATCAAAGGAAGGTCCACGTTTTCCTCGATCAACAAAGGTCTGATATTACTGCTCTGGCAGCCCGATCAACAACTTCGTTTCCAGGGATGCCCAAATAACTGGGCATCCAAACAGAAAACGACTTTAATGTCTCTTTTGAAGAAAAAAACAGATTTTTCGTTGGATATTATAAACGGACGGGCAGACAGGAGAAAGCTGACCGACTGCTTCCAAAGCACTCTGCGAATCGCATTACACAACGATGTTTTTTATTCGCACATTCGAGAGCAATATCAATTGCGATCAGTTCGGAAGAGGATACGGAATAGAAGTTGCGTAAGCGGCACGAATAAATTTTATTTTCTACAATAAACGAACACTCAACACCAACACCCGTTTTGGAAACATCACTGTAAGTTGACCTAGCCCTATAATTATGGTACGATGCTCTGGAGTCCGCGTAAGGCCGTACAAACTTCTTTTGTAACATATTCTGATTTTTTCCTTTGTAAAGTGTTTAGATTCGTTGCGGCTCAGGGATAACCGAAAGCGGTAAAGAGGATAAAGAAAAATTGAATATTTTTGGTATTGGAAAATTCATATCTTCTTTCTATATATATAAAGAAGGATGTTTGTTTGCGAGTTTGTTTGTTTGTTTCTTATGCAAATCTACAGTTTTATTCCGATCTTGATGAAATTTTGCATACTTGACCGTCGAGGAAGCATGAGGAAGATCACTGTCTACTTCAGATTTCGAAAAAATAATAATTATTGATAAAAAATCGATATCCATGGTTATGGCAAGGCATATTAATGAGAAATATCTCATGACTAACAATGCAAGGCAAGGTTTGTGCAACAATACTTATCAAAAATGGTATCAACACGCAATTCACAAACACTCTGCACGGACCAACAATATATATATCTCATGACCAACAATGTAAGGAAAAGTTTGTGCAACAATAAATATCAACAATGCTGTCAACTCGCAAAGCACCAACGCTATGCAAGGATCAGTAGTATATATCTCATGACCAACAATGGAAGGCAAATTTGAATTTGTAACAATGCATAGAATTCCTGTTATTCAGGCTTTTCTTAGAAAGGAGAGTTCTTAGTACTTAACAATTTCTTGAAAATCTTTAAAAATGATCAGTAACTGGAGATAATGGAGAGTTAGCAGATTATTGAGAAAGAGTGGAAAGACGACAGAGGAAGCAATCTTTTACTCCGTGCTGTATTGAGCAAATGGTAATTAGAAGAATCGGAGACAGCTAGACTACATAAAGAGATGAATGGCCAAGTTTTTGCTTCAAGACATTGAGAGAAGAAAGGGAATTGCAAAAGCATCAAGTGTATATTTAAAGTAAGATTACGTGAGTAAGAAATTATTTAGACTAGCACTGGCATCTTTGGAGAGGTCCATCTATTGCGAGCCTTAAAAAAAATTGTTTTCGAATTTTCATTTAGAATTTTTATTGTATTAATTCTAAGCGTTTTCATGTTGTTTTTTAAAATATTTCATTTATTCCAAAAAAGAAAAATTCCGAGCAACGTCAGGGTTATCACCTAGCTTATTTGGTAGCACAGCTAATACAAACATTTCATAAATATACATTTTGACTATATTCTGTGGAAATGTGAATATTTTGGAAACTGAAATGCTGATAATGCGATGACTGAATGTTCGTTTCCAAGAATTATTGATAATGAACTTAAAGTGATGATGCAGTGACAGAACATAAATAAGGCAGCGTCTATTGATGAGGCAAAGGATTCACACGTGTCTCCCTTGAGCTTCCTATCAAACATCCAGACGACTGGCAAAATTTGTGTGTCCGGAAAGGAAAGAGACAGAACGAGTATTGGTCAGACAAACTCTGCAACTAAACCAGAAAAGCTATACGGGAATTTGAAACATCTGAACAAGGGGAGTTTCGAATAGAGCAAAAGCTTCTACGTCAAGAACAAGAAAAACTTGAGTCTAAAGTATCTGGTCCCGGTATTTCACCTAGACTTCCTGTATTTCGTATTTTTCGTAGAATGGGTAGTCTCTTTGCTCTGTGTTGTATTGATTGAGTTATTATTTAACCAATTGGGAGTTATAATTTAATATTTTGAGGTGTTCTGTTTACCCACAAGTGTAATTGTCCCGGGCAACGCCGGGTACCTCTTCTAGTCTTCTATATACAGGGTGATTTTTTAAAAATGCCGCCACCAAGATCAACAAATTAATAACTCAGGTTCTGTAAAGCCTAGGGTAATGAAATTTGGGGGAATAATAGGGTACATAGGACTGTGTATACCGTTAAAATTTTATCGAATTCCAACGAGTAGTTTCCGAGTTACGCACTCAATATCGTAACACGTGCTTGTTAGTACTCGCATGTGAGCACTGTTACGATTTTGAATGCGTAACTCGGAAACTTCTTGTTGGAATTCGACCAAATTTTAACGATATACACAGTTTTATGTACCCTGTTATTCCTCCAAATTTCATTACCCTAGGCTTTACAGAACCTGAGTTATTAATTTGTTGATCTTGGTGGCGGCATTTTTATTTCTGTTCATATCTCAGTTATCGTTCAAAATTGGACCCATGTTCATAGGACGTTTTGTGTTTATCTTAACCTCTATAATACCCCCTTTAAGTATTTTACATTCGATGTAAATCACCCTGTATACAAAGAAGGATGTTTGTTTGTGGGCATGAAATTTTGCATACTTGACCTTCAAAGCATGAGGAAGGTCACTTTCTACCTCAGATTTGGGAAAAATAATTATCGATAAAAAATCAATATTCATGGTTATGGCAGGGCATATTAATGAGAAATATCTCATGACCAACAATGCAAGGCAAAGTTTGTGCAACAATAGGTATCAACAATGGTATCAACACGCAATTCACAAACACTCTGCACGGACCAACAATATATATCTCATGACCATCAATGCAAGGAAAAGTTTGTGCAATATAGATAAATTTCAATTTGTAACAATGCATAGAATTCCTGTTATTCAGGCTTTTCCTAGAAAAGAGTTCTTAGTACTTAGTTCTTAGTTAAACAAAATTTACATAAAAGATTGAATGCTCTTTCGATTGCGAACTGAAATTTTTTAGTCAAAAAACCAATCAATATAAATTAAAAAGTTAAAGTCAAAAGTCACTAATCAAACACTAACGCGAAGGGCCCAATTATGATTGTTTCACTTTTCTTTATCACACGCTTGCACTCTCTCGATGTCCCAGATATTGCTTTTCCATAGTCCTTCAGTACCAGTCGAATTCTGACAGATTCAAGACTGCTCAACACTCCGTAGCGGGCCTCCGTTGCGTTCCCGTTGTTTCGCCGTTGCAGCCGCCTCGCTAGGCCTCCAAACCAGCCCTTGCTCGACGATGGTTTCCCGCCTCTCACTTGGCGTCACCGCTTGGTTCACCGGGGCTCCTTCGATCCCCAACTGAGTTCTGTATATGACAGCCCGGGCTAACGATACAGGTATTCGTTTGTACCGCCACCCGCCTGACAAAATCACAGAGTAACCCTAAGTTGTTTTAACGGTCGTAGTTATGCTATCATCTCTCTTTTTTCCTCCACGCTGGCGTTCATCACTCGTCCAAGCTGTTGACGGGCTGGATCCACGAGGCCTTTAATGTCGGATTTGCTTCTCGCCCATACGATTGCTGCTGTTGTCTCACCGCTGATTAATTCGAGAGAGCCAGAGAGTATCCGAGAGCCCAGGACAGAGATTGTTCGTGTAGAGCCTTTTATACCTAAAGTTTTCAAACCAGGTTTTCTTCTCACTCACATCTTTTCAATTGGCTGATATCAATTTAAAATCTTCACGTGTTCATAAAAAAAACGACGCTCTCGGTTGCCAAGCAACTGGGTGAGTCATCCCCCTCCTTTTGGCTTCTTGTTCCCACGGGAACAACAATTCGAAAGAGCATTCTAAAAAAATTTACCGCATGGCAAAGAAAATTCAAACAGAATTTCGAAAAAAAAAATGTAAAACTTGTATATTAACCTCACATTAATTCTCAACAAAATTATTCACGCTTCATTTGCATCGCGTGCTTTTCCTCCCCTAATTGTTTCTAATCAGCAAAATAAAATCATAATGTCAAACAAAGCAAAGATTATTCAAATATCTTTGCTGTGGCGAATTTATCCGTCCCAAAATCAAACAATCAAATCGCATGTAGGGTCGAGTAGGATTAGTGTTAAAAACAAAAATATGTCACAGTCAAAACTGTGAACAATAGGATAACAAGAAAGGAAAAAAAAAGAAACTATTATTCTACATAAATGAATTGTATAAAGTAAAAGCTTGTTCAAATTTCGGAGCTTCTTGTCACCTTCGTCAGTGAGAAACAACTAGTCATAGTAATAACTAACTAGACATAGCAATGGTTAACCAATAAGAAAAACTATTTGACAATGAAGGAAGCTAGATGCATCCAATCGGCTACTGGTATAAGGGCTATCGTCGTTATTCAGCAACCAATCAATCAGATTCTAGGAAAAGTAGCAATTTCTCATCTTTAATAGAATGGATAATTTTAAAGACTTCTGTCGAGAAATTATGGCCTTCTTGTAAAATAAGATCTGCAAAAGCAGATATAACCCGTGTTCCATTTTTAATATAGAGTGTGAGGAGTTGTGCAGAACGTTAAATGGTGGCGTTTTTTGAAAAGAATATACGGGAAAGCATTCTCAGCGTAGGCGCAGGAATGCACTCTCGGGACCGGTTGAATCCGTTTCTATCACCTGTTTTAAATGTTTCAATCCCCGGAAAAACATTTGAAAGGGGATTTTTTAATTTTCTGAGAATCTACTTAAATTTTCTGGGAAGCTCGTACTTCCAGATAATTAGCGAATTTAGTTGAAATGGCTTATTCTAGTCATTCTCACAACAGTTTGAGTGTATGGCTGCAGCTCATAAAATCTTAAGAAGGGCTTCTAATAATCATTTTTTAAATTTAATCTGTAGGAAAAAAAAGAAACCGTGGATTTTTACATCTAATAATCGGGTTCTAGAAAATACACATTTTATGTCTTTGACAACATCTAAAAAAAATTTTCTTCAGCAGTGAGACTCCATCTAGTTTGTGCTCTTTATTTTTAGATAAATAAATTAGAATCTTATTTTTCATTTACTTGTAAGTTAAAATATCAGATAATAAACTTTCTTCCTCTCTGTAATGTACTTTCTTTTTGATGAATTTTTCCATTAAAGGGGAAAATTAATTTTAGACTTATCTCTTTCTTTATTAATGAAATGAATAACTGCACAGATGAATTTGTACCTAAAATTTCCAATTTTAAATTTACAAACACCAGAAATATAATTTCTAGTTATTGAGATCTTTAATAGAATTTTGATTTAATATTTAATATAAAATTTTTTAATCCTTTTCTTAATAAACTCCTATAATTGCATTTTTTAAACCTTTGTTTCTATTTTATTTGATGGTTGAATAACATTAAATTAAAATCTTGATATTCTCCTTTTAATGTGAAAAAAACGTAAACTAACATATATAAAAAAACAAAATAAATATAAAGTCACCAATCTTGAAAACCCGTCTTGTGGAGAGATGGAAATAAACTTGATGAAAAAATGATGGTAACAAAATACAATTAATAAATCTTGATCCAAATGATAGAAGTAATTTGAAGAAAAAAGTTTACACAGAACAGGAAAATAAAGAACAGGAATAAATTAACGTTTTCGAGTATATTTCTCATTATCAGATTAAACATTTTTTTGAATAGGTAACATCTGATATAAGAAGCGAAAAACAGCTAACATTAGTTTTACGTTAAAAGAAGCTAATATCAGGTTGTTGCAAAAGTTTTTTCCGGATTTTTATTCTAACACAAAAACCTCATTTTATTGAATGACAGATTCAACCCAGATTCAATGGCAGATGCTGGGCAATGGTTGAAAAGTGAACCTTGAACTGTTCTGCGAGTTCCCTCGTTGTTACATTGTGATCTTCATCAATTGCTTGGCGTAGATCACCATCTGAAATCATGATTGGCCGACCAGAGGAGGTGCATCTTGAAGAGTGCTGTCTCCGCGTCTGAACCGGCGATACCATTCTTCTATTGTACGTAAACTAACAGTGCCATCACCTAAACGTTGGCAAATGTTTCGGTGGCATTGCGCAGCAGTGATCTTTCCAGAATACTCGTAGAAGATTATTGCTCGAATATGCTCGCGTGTAAGGTCCATTTCAGACCGTTGATGGCACTCACAGATGTATAGTCAGAAAGTTGATTCTTGGACGTAATATAGCAAAGATATTCAGGAATCGAATGCAATAATTTGTTTGAAAACATATGAACAACCCCCTCGGAAAATGAGCCCTTCTTGGGTACGGTTTTTAGAACCGGAAGAAACTTTTGCAACAACCTGATATTTTAATTCCTTCTTATCTTTCACGAAAATCAAATACATTTTCACATATAAATCCTTTCCTTTACTCATATTACTCAGGATAAAGGAATCATTTTCAGTCCAGTTTCATTTTCATACATGTTAATGATTACCTTGACTCCCGCCAGTTTTTTTGCGGATTGGTCGCTAGTTGGCAACCTTGTTGGTTTTCGCGTAAACTCCTCACACTCTATAGAAGATATGCTCCTTCATTCTAGTCCCCCCCCCCATTTTTGAATGTCCCAGACAAAACTTATTGCAGGAGGAACTTTCAAGCTTATAAACCTCCGGTCAGGATTCTCAGACAATCCTGTCTTTAACCATGTTAAGCTTTTTCCTAAGAGTATTTGAACTTTTGAAGGCCACTTTATAATTGAATCTTTTCCAAATCCTTTAAAACCTCTGTTCAAATTTACATTATACGGAAGGACAATATTTTTACAAAAATTATTTTTGACGTTCAATGAGGTTATTACCTCTTTAACTTCATTAATTTTTCCACAGTCTGGTCATTGGATTTGTCGAGCAAGCAATAACCTGGAACTTGCAAAGTGGCCACCACGGAGCCCCGACCTCACACCTTGTGATTTCTTTTTATGAGGGTGTGTAAAGGACAAGGTCTTCACCCTACCCCTTCCCCGTGACCTGGACGAGCTGAAAGAAAGCATTACGGTAGCGATACTTGGGATTGATGGAGACATGTTAATGCGGGTTTGGGACGTGTATGCCGTGTCAAGACAGGGGGGCATATTGAACATCTTTAACTGTGTCACAATAAACTTCAAGAGTTTTTCTTTAAGAATCCGTATGTGGTGTGTCTATATTCTGAATAGCTTTGATGTAATAAATTTTTAAAAGTGTGAAGTACTTTTGTAATCACCCTGTAGTTTCTAAAGTCCAATGACAATTTTTTAATAAAATAAAATGTAATTTATTCTTGGAATATGTGCATTTAAAAAATTATGTACATGTATTAAGTATGCTCAATATGCTCTTATATTCAATGTATTTAAAATCGATATACTCATGAGACAAAGAAAATATAAAATTAATTTTCTGAAGAGAATTGGAAGAAATTCGCTTCGTTTTTTTTCTTTAATTAAGTAAACTTCATATAAAATATGTAAACCATATTTGTGAAAATAGTGAATCATTAATTATAGTAAATTACGCTCAAGTAAATAATTTCTCAAGATTCTCGATTCAGGGTAGCGTTTGTGTAATAAATAAATTACAGATAAATTTTATCGAATAACATTTGTGCGCAAAGAAGCAGCGTTCAAAGATTAAACAAAGCTTTCGAGTCATCAGACATTGGCTGCCGATGAAAGATTATTTTCTGAAATTCTCGATGATTTAATAATGAAAGAATATTAAAATAGTTACAGATAATAAGTACAAACAATTCTTTTAAGTGTTTAAGTCTTTTGGTCGCTTAAAACGCTGAAATAAGCTTTTAATTTGATATATTAACAATTCTTTTTAGTTCAGTACCTGTATTAACTTTCAATTCTATAGCACTATGCCATTAAAAATTATACAATAACCTTCTGTTGATTTTATGTGCTATAATAAAATTAGTTTGTTTTTATTGAATATCTGGAACTTTAATGAATTTCAGCACGTTTAAATTTATCACACACTTATTAATTTGAGATGAAGGATGCACAAGAAAAATATAATAAACAATAAAAATTAAACACAGGATGGTCTTAACGCCGTGTGTTTAATTTATATTATTTAATATAAATAAGTTAATTTTAACAAATAACAAGCCATATTCTTTTATATTTTCTGCCGCACAGTTGAAAAAGTGAAATTGGTGGGTCTCAGAATTTACGAGAGCTTATTTTTTAATGATTATACAAGATTACTTTCAAATCTTCACTGTTTTTCCAACAATTACTATTTCAAAGTCATTAAAAATATTTTAGAATACTTGCTATGAAAAAAATAGCAGAACAAAAATTTAAATTATGTCCACAAACTGCATTTTACATTTTAAACGTATATTGAATGAATTTAGGAGGAGGGAAAAAAAGTATAAGCACAACCTTTGATATATCAAGCGCAAAACTTACCACTGCGCCACAACGACATCCTAAACAGATTAGCAAAATTTAGATATTTATAAAATGCATACGTTTGGTGTTAACTCTGTTGTTTTTTTTGTCGTAAACCTTTGAATAGTGCGTCGAATGGTTTTGCATCTATTTAATTAGGTTTAAGCCAAATGCGATAGTGCAATCAGAATTCGTAGAGTCTCCTTCTTAGCGTAATTTCTGCCCTTGCGATGCCATTCTCTCCAACAAGAATCACGAGAGCGAGTTGATTTCTTTCTCTTGATCTGCAGAAAGAAAAGGAGCAATGCGAAGCGCTTTAGGTTTCACAAGCTCCGCCTCTGTCTGTAACGTAAGAAGGTCTGGAAATACGCAACCGGTTAGGCATAGGAGCACTAACCACTAACTGGCGTTTTCGACTGCTGTTAAAATGATGTTACAGTTTTCTCACCGGAGTTTATGACCGACCAATCGCTAACTCTTCTCAATGGTTAGAGTTTTTGAACTCAGCCATAGACATTTGGTAAATGAAGCATAGTTCGCTCGAAGTGCCATCTATTTCTGGTACGTCTTTCGGTACGCGCCAATGACAGGCTTGTTTTAAAACTCGAGACAAGCGAGGCAGTGAGGTTTTAAAACTGAGGAAAAATGCAATTGTGACGTCATTTTCAACACGACTTCTGATAGGTGAAACCGATCTCACTGAGGCGAAAAAATCCTGCCGTCACGTCAGCTACCTCCGAGACTGCGCCAAGGATTTTCCATCTTGGCGTCTTCGCAAAAAAACATAACGTTTCTCGATGAGCTCAACGTAGGAAATTGCGTCTGTGTTTCGCTCGAAACAGCGAATAAGCTGGGAACAACATTAATTACACACACAACAGCCAATACTAATTACAGCCCCAATATTACATTTTGCACCATATCCAAATTTTCCGAGACAAGTAACAGTAATAATAACTCTGATAGGCTACACTTGAAACAAAAGCCATGTTGAACGCCATATTCTTCCCACTGGGAGCCATGATGGGGATGGGAGGAGAATTTTAAAAGTGAGGCAGCTTGATGACGTCGGGCCAGTGAGGCAGACAATTTTTAGCCTCACTTGCCTCGAGTTTTAAAATAGCCCTAACATTGGAAGATTTACAAGTATCATAACCTCTTCAATTAAGAAACCGTGGCTGCCACGGGAGCAGGCCGCCGAGGCCGACAGCGAAGCTGAAAGGGAGCATGAAATAGAGAGCCTTTACTAGTGGCGCCATCTATCGACGCGATAGCGTAGAAAAAGCTCCAAAGAAAGAGGAAGAGAGCGCGACGTAAGAGATTGAGAAAAGAGGAAGCGACGTCAGACTGTGCTTACAAAGTTTCTGGGCCAGTTGTTCATGAAATGTCAGAGGAGACGGTCCGAGGTGAGCCAGTCACCACGACCACAAATGTCTCAACTGATACGAGGGCTGAGAGGAGGAATGAGTGTACTCGAAAATCTGCCAGAGGTTTTTCTAGACAAGCAAAGCTCTCGACAGCGCGGCCCGACCATGGAGTTCATTTGAATGAGGAAAATGCCGTCTCCGCGAACTTACTGCGTAGTGCAAGCAGCAGGAAGATAGCCAGGGCTGGCTCTAGCAATTTTGCCGCCCCGTGCAGAATGCAACTTTGCCCTTGCCGGTGCAACCCCTAAACGTTTGCCGCCCTGTGCAAGTGCACCACTTGCACCTATGGTAGAGCTGGCCCTGAAGATAGCTTTTTCGGATGCAGAGGAGAGTTCTGTGAAGCCCGAGCTCAGCTATACTACCTCAGCTTTATCTTGCGCCAGGTCGGCTTCAACCCGGAGACAAGTTAAGAGCGTCGGCGAACACAGTGAGTACACGATTTCTCTAAACGTGCGTTACCGCGGCGTCTATATTCAAATCTATATTCATAATGCCAGCTAACGCTATCCGTGCCTTAACTATTGTAAGGACTAGTTGTAGCGTGCATAGCTCATGCAATGGCGGTGATTTAAGCTCAGAGCACCCCGGTAGCAATAGCGAAATCCTCCATGTAATGCCATGGGGAATTCTGGCATACATATAGGACGATTTGGGAGTCACATACCCTTAAGGTGGTTGCTGAGATAAACTCGTGTATATACACTACATGATCAAAGGAGTTGGGACACCTGTTGCTCTACCAAAGCCGCAAAAAGCTTCAATGAGTAGTGTGTAGGACCACCCCGAGTTGCTATCACTGCCTCCACCCTACATGGCATATTGTCCACAAGTTTACGGTATGTGTCCACAGGTATTGACCTCCATTCCTCGAGGAGTGTCGTGGAGAGTTCCGGGACAGATGTAGGGCGAACCATCCTGGATCTCACACGTCGTTCCAATTCGTCCCAAAGATGTTCGATGGGGTTGACATTAGGACTATGGGCAGACCAGTCCAGTTCTTCAACCCGCATCTTGTCAAATCAGTCAGATATGGATCTTGCTTTGTGGTAAGGCGCATTGTCGTGTTGGAAGAGGAACGGCCCGTCACCGAAGTGTTCCCACAGCCCTGGAAGTGCCCCGTTATCCAGAATGGTCCTGTAGCCATCAGCATTGAGGTTCCCATCCACCTTGATGAGCGGGCCCAGTCCAGTCCCACAATTACAGTAGGTGTTCACAAGGGTGTCCCAACTCCTTTGATCATGTAGTGTATATTTGTTATCAGAGCTTTATTGTTGCCTAGTCGTAACAATAATTGGGCCTTAGAGTTCCATTCTTACATTACAAATTGAGGCAATGCTGTAACAGATAATGGTTGTTTATTTGCGTCTTTTTAGGTATTCGTTGCTGCATTTTTCTAATTAAACGCCAAGCAGGGAAGTTGGGGTTATCCCATTATGGTGACTACTAAGCCACCTGATAATCCTCTGATAATCTGGGTTGGACATCAGTCAACCACCAGCATCTACAGTTAGGATCGTAAATCCTAGGTCGGGTTTAAGGCCCATTTGTTAATTCGCCCTTTTAATGTTTGTGTATGATGGGACTCGATTGTTGTTTATCTTACATTGTTAATAATAGGAGTTCACATTTAGTAACTCCTTTTCTGTGTGTATCAATCTGGAAGAGAATATATTTAGGATGTTTATTGTAAGTTGCAATAAATAACGCGTCCTACCAATCTATTGTCTTAGTCAGTATCCGTCTGCTGGGTTTTGGCTTGGCCCTATCAGACACTGCCCTTTTCCGATCAGCTGTGATCAATACCAATTAGACATTGTATTTTAGTAATTTTGTAATAATTAAACCGTCAGACTTTACTTTCTACCTACTGTGTCCGTCTACCTCTTTTTTCCACTGCGACATATTAAAATATATGTGAACAGTTGGTAGGATTGTCGGTTTGGTTATTGCGAGTGGTAGCAGAGACAGCAACGAAGCGACCTCTAGTGGTGCTCAGTGTTGTGTAATAGAAGCTTGGACATATTGCGAGTAGTAGCAGAGACGGTGACGCAGCGCCCTCTTTAGGGACCAGCACCTTTAGCCGTGCAGTTATTGATCTTTCTTTCTTTGGAATAATTTCCGGCGCAGGCTTAAATCCCGGCTCAATTCCTAAAGAAAAAAAATATATATATAAAGGGAAAAGGGAGAAAATATTTTTTCTCTTTCTTTTGTTCCAAGGGATTTCTATTTTTGTCCTTTGGAGTGTTGGTGCGCGCTCTCTTTGTGCAGAGAGTCATATTCTAAACAGTAGTTGAGTTTACTGGACTAGTGGGTTTTTGGCAATTAAGGGTTTTGTGTGGCGAGCGTCGGTGGCGTGCGCGATAATCTTAAGAGTACATAAGGCTTATAGGCTTACACTGTACTTTCGTAGTTCTTTGGCGTATAGAACTTTTTATTTCGCTTTCCAGGCCGGCAATTGGTAGGATTGTCGGTTTGGTTATTGCGAGACTAGAATTAACAATAGTACAGTCATTCTATTTAAGAAAGAAAAATTTGTTAATACGCGCACGAGGTCGCGTTTGGGTGCTTGCCCATTTAATAGGTTTAGTTGAACAATTGAGTATAGGGGGCATAAAATGGAAAGTGCATGTATTACTGAGCTAAACACTTTGGCGTTTCCAGGCACGGACGTCAAGACCTTTAATAAGGACTACTTGGCTGTGGCAAAACAAATCCGGTCGTTAACGGACAAGCAGAAAATGAAAGTGTACATGAATACATTTTCAAGACAATTAAAAGAATGCTTGGAGGAAACTAATCCTCAGGACTTGGCTGAGGCCATGCTTATCACAGAGGCTATATTAAGCCCAGACGAACAAATGAGTTCGTTTGAGTGGGCCGCCAAGTTTGTAGGCCATAATTTAGACAAAATGGTTTCTAAAGTAAAAGTGAGTTCTAAAAAGGTTACTAAATCGTGTAATAGCGATAGCCTTGATGACGTTCCAAAAGTTAGCGTCGGTAAGAGAACTCGGAGCCAAAAAAGGGAAACGGAGGTTAGACAGGCGATGGATGTGCAGCCCATACAAGGGGCCGCACAAAGGAAATGTGATAAGAGTAAATCCGAAGACTTTCAGAAAGTTTGGCCAAAAACAGAGCTAATTCGGTTAGCGATTTGTTCCATTCTGACCAAGGGGTGGCAGCGAAAGAACGGGCAAAGTACTCGATTAATAACTTAGGTAAGAATTGTGGTAAATAAGGACCAGGTTCCGTGTAATTCTAGAAAAGGTTTAGGTGCTCAAAATAAGAAATTGCGGCATCAATTAAAACCTCAGTTGGAGTTAGAGGCGGAATCATCGGAGGAGCCAGAGAGGCCCAATGCTGATTATTTTCAGGATTTGAAGAAACCTCTGACTGGACCCATAGGGTCCCTTAAGTCATCGTGTAGCAGCGAACGGGGCATGTCGATAGGTCCCCCGCCAAAAGGCATCGCAGCTACAGCTCAAGGCGCTAATATAGCTTCTTATTCGTGGAGTAAAGCCAAAGTGGACGAAACATTCGCCATGGTGGCCAAATTTCAGATAAGTACTGAATTCTTATCCAAGGAGGTTGGCTGCCAAGCACTTTAGAGCGCAATGGTGTAGTTTTTGATGCCTTAGTTGAGGCAATAAAGAGTATAGAACATACTCTTAGATCCATAGAAAATTGGATTAAAGATTTTACTGTCGGTGTAGATGTCGAAGCGAGCATGGATGAGATTATTCACTATCCCAAAAGAGGCTCGGTCCACAGCCAGTCCAATGCCTTGAGGAAATGCAGGCCAACCCCTAGCAATTCTGCTAAAGGGGCACATAGAAAACGACGTAGGGACCAACATAAGGAGTCCACTAGTAAAAAGTATAGTTCGTATACTTAGTTGGGGAGCCCAAAAGTGAAAGGCTCGCGCCAGAGAGAGGTCATGATACCAATAGGGAGCAAAAATCATATTTGCTTCGTAATGAGAGTAAGAGGAAATTTAGTGTAGAGAAGAGAAATGTGACACATCTTAGCAAATCCGGTAAGAAAAGCGAAGGTATGTCATAACGATCCAGGTTGCAAGGGAATGTATGTTTTTAGCCCTTCCCAGGCACAGTCAAAACGGGCTGTGCCTCGCAAGCAGAAGATGAAAGGCCGCGTGGTATCGAAAGATGTGCCAAGGGTAAAAGAAACTGCGTCGTTGCGGGATAATTCGGACAGGTTCGAGCAACGGCATACTTCCCATAGAGGACAGATATGTAGAAACAAGCGACAATGCTTTCAAATTAGTGCCACCGCGGATTCCAAAAGAGAGGAATGTATACGTTCCAAAGGAGAGGCAGCTTTCTAGGCAGAGGAGCAAAAAGCAAACACGGGTACCATTGGAATTAATGCCCGGTAAAGTTGATACGTTCTTGCGGTACTTTCCCAAAAGAGACAATTTTAGACCTAAAATAGGGGAAAGTTCGCGAGCGGCGGAGGTGAGGATGTCACGAGAGCAGGCGGTCGAGGCCAACAGCGAAGCTGAAAGGGAGCATGAAATAGAGCCTTTAATAGTGGCGCCATCTATCAACGCGATAGCGAAGAAAAAGCTCCAAAGAAAGAGGAAGAGAGCGCGACGTAAGAGATTGAGAAAAGAGGAAGCGACGTCAGACTGTGCTTGCAAAGTTTCTGGGCCAGTTGTTCGTGAAATGTCAGAGGAGACGGTCCGAGGTGAGCCAGTCACAACAAACAGAAATGTCTCAACTGATACGAGGGCTGAGAGGAGGAAA
The DNA here is from genome assembly GCA_023313115.1 of Rhysida immarginata. Lineage (NCBI taxonomy): Eukaryota > Metazoa > Arthropoda > Chilopoda > Scolopendromorpha > Scolopendridae > Rhysida > Rhysida immarginata. Next base: position 92,924 of record JAHWFO010014371.1, read on the forward strand.
GAGTGTACAAAGCACAATGTGACCACAAAAATCTGCCAGGGGTTTTTCTAGACAAGCAAAGCTCTCGACAGCGCGGCCCAAACATGGAGTTCATTTGAATGAGGAAAATTCCGTCTCCGCGAACTTACTGCGTAGTAGCAGGCATCGTGCGAGCAGCAAGCAGGTAGACACGTACCTCGTCGTTTCTTCAGCTAGGAAGGTAGCTTTTTCGGATGCAGAGAAGACTTCTGCGAAGTCCGAGCTCAGCTGTACTACATCAGCTTTATCTTGCGCCAGGTCGGCTTCAACCCGGAGACAGGTTAAGAACGTCGGCGAACACAGTGAGTACACTATTTCTCTAAACGTGCGTTATCGCGGCGCCTATATTCAGGTCTTAATTAGCGCGGTGAGTTATAGCGCGTTCATAACGCCAGCTAACGCTATCCGTGCCTTAATTATTGTAAGGACTAGTTGTAGCGTGCATAGATCATACAATAGCGGTGAATTAAGCTCAGAGCGCCCAGGTAGTGATAGCGAAATCCTCCATGTAAATCCCTGGGGAATTCTGGCCTACACACAGGACGATTTGGGAGCCACATACCCTTTAGGTTATATATATATTTGTTATCAGAGCCAGAGCTTTATTGTTGCCTAGTCGTAATAATAATTGGGCCTTAGAGCTCCATTCTTATATTACAAATTGAGACAATGCTGTAACAGTTAATGGTTGTTTATTTGCGTCTTTTTAGGTATTAGTTGCTGCATTATTCTAATTAAACGCCAAGCGTCGCCTTTTTGCAGGGAAGTTGGGGTTATACCATTATGGTGACTACTAAGCCAAATCCTCTGATAATCTGGTTTGGACATCAGTTAACCACCAGCATCTATAGTTAGAATCATAAATCCTCGGTCGGGTTTAAGACCCATTTGTCAATTCGCCCTTTTAATGTTTGTGTATGACGGGGCTCGATTGTTGTCTATCTTATATTGTTAATAACAGGAGTTCACATTTAGTAACTCCTTTCCTGTGTGTATCAATCCGGAAGAGGATATATTTAGGATGTTAATTATAAGTTGCAATAAATAACGCGTCCTACCAATTTATTGTCTTAGTCGGTATCCGTCTGCTGGGTTTTGGCCGGGCCCTGTCAGACATTATCCTTTTCCGATCAGCTGTGATCAATACCAATTAGACATTGCATTTTAGTAATTTTCTAATAATTAAACCGTCAATCTTTACCTTCTACCTACTGTGTCCGTCTACCTCTTTCTTCCACTGCGATATATTAAAATATACGTGACAGTGATCCTGTGCAAAGCCCTTGTATTCGGCATACTATTTGATATGTTGTTAAGGGGATCGGGAAAGAAGGGGTTTCGAAGGGTATCTTCAGAAGCAATAATTTTCCTGTGATGCTCGGCGTGATGACGAAATCAAATAGTGACAGCAGGGAAGAACGTTAGTGGGAAGCGAATCTGCAACTGTTCCAATGCTAAGTTTTTGATGTCAAAACAGCGCCTGCAGTCATCAGCGGATGAGGCGATATGGATTTCAGCTTCCGCCATTGTACAAGTGCGACAACCTCCCCATTAGACAAGTGTATAGGGAGAGAACGGAACATCTATGCAGGAGTTTCTGGTCAACATCTGCGCATGTCCGGCCCGGACTCTCTCTGTCCAGACGTAGCAAGAGAAATGCAAGAGAACATGTGCTGTGTGTTTTTAAAGTGACGAAAGCTAAGAGGTACGTGTGTATTTTTCAATGTTCGTTTTTAAAATGCGTTAGAAACATGCTTGGATCAATTACTAATTAATTAAACAAAATATCATTGTAATTGAGCTCTAACAGTTTTACAGCTTTTTTCAATGAATAAAATGTAATTTTCGATCATTAAAATAATTTTTCACGCCAAAAGTTTCGTTCATAAAAACGTAGTTTCACATTAAAAAATAACCATTCACATCAATAAAACGTAGTTTCACGTCATAAAAATGTAAATTCGTTTCAATAAAACGTAATGTAAGACCATAGAGAAGTTGGCGCCATCTAGTGACAAGTGCTAACAAAATATTAGATAACCGCAACTTTTTGTGTGTACTGATCGTGTGGACGAAGAACACGACAACTGCTACAGCAATAATTTAACTATTACTTTAGTTATTTTTGTCCATATTTTACAGTATTTTTAGCAATTCACAAAAAAATTATGTCACTGTTGATTCAGAATCCCTATAGCAACGTTTCAATTAACGATAATCAGCGTACTACGATCTTACATTTTCTAGAAATAAAATTACGTTTTATTGACGTGAAAAATTATTCTATTGATGTGAACTATTATATTATTGATGTGAATCATAACGAATAGAATAAATAAGTGTGATTACTCTCGTATTAAGCAATGCTAAAAATCAGGCGAGCGGCGGATGTGCGATATAACAGCGCTGCCGTCGTTTTCGACCAACTTCGTGGCGTTTTTTTGCTGGCTTCAAATGGGAATTTCACGTTTCGTGTTCAGTTTCTGTCGTATATTTTATTGTTTCACTATTTATACCTGATGAGCTTGTTATAATGTGTTAATAGTGTAATTTGCATATCGTTTGTTACGTTTAAAACAGTATTTTTACTCGTATTTAAAAAAATTTACTCGTTATATTTACTCGTGCACGTACGTTATGACAGCAGATAAGCCTTCTTCATTCCTTCGGCGATTAGCAAATGTCTGACTAACCCGGTCGTTGTTCTTGATATCACCAGAATTATGCCCTTTTAGAGTTGGAACAGATACGAGTTTCAATGAATTTCGTTTTAATTTTCAATGAATTTAAAACTGCAGGATTATAGAAAAAGCAAGACGCTTCGAAATGAACTGATCACACGATGCTGTTCGCATTTGGATACAAAGTCTTCGCTGGCTAAAGGTAATCCGCTGCTTCTTAATCGATTCCGATTGTATAAATTTATGAAACGTGAAGTTTCTATCGGATTTCTTATTAACACATCCATATCGGATTAACACATATCGGATTTTTTATTAACTATTTATTGCATTCCAGGGTCTTTGTGTCTCGTCCTTTTCTCTTATAAATATCCATTCATTATTAACACATCCAAAGAGAGAACAAGTTAAAGGCATTCTGATAGTAAAAAGGCAGGACTGTAGAATGGAAACTAGGCTAGAATTGAAACTAAGCTAGAAATGACTTCTTGTTCCGCTAATTCTCCTGAGGGAACGAGAGGGCCAATTTTTGAATTGTTCAATCTATCGAGGCGTTTTTCTTAATAAAATATTAGGATAAATCGAAATTTTTTGAATGATAAAAAAAAAATAAACTTTTCGAATATTTTCCGTGGAGTTTACCTTTAAGAAACAGTAAATAAACAGTAAGAATAAAAAAGAACTCGTGTTTGAAAATTAATTTTTAAAACTGCTATTAACGTTTCGACATTTTCCTTGTAAGCGAACCTGCGACTCGCTGGTCGAAAACGCAAGCAGTGAGATCTTGCGGATGCGCCAGAAAACTACGCAAGTAATCACACTTACTATTCTATTCGTTATGATGTGAATGATTATTTTTCTACATGAAACTACGTTTTTATTAATGAAACTATATTTTATTGATATGAAAAATTATTTTCATGATCGAACATTACATATTATTCATCGATAAAAGCTGCAAGTAATTGTAATTGCTGATTGCTGAAATTAAAGAGCGTGGAGACTGATTTCAATAACAGATAAGATATTGCCTTAAATAATAACGTTCACCGGACTAAGTTTATAGCCTTGGACATACAGTATTTTAGACACATTTTAGACTATAACCTTTATTAATCTTGGCATCATCACGATTTGCATAAATTAATTTCTGCAAGCAAAAGTAGGTCTACTACTTTCACCTGAATAAATTTATAGCAGTGAACACAAAACGTTTAGACTATAATCTGCATTTCCTTTTTTTTTGTTTCAGTATTAATATTGATCATCGTCACCAATGTGCATTATGCAACAAAACGTTTGCCAGAAGTTCCAGCCTTAACCGCCATATACGGACTATTCACAATGTAGCAGTTTGCAATGGGAAGAACAATTTGAAATGCAGCCTGTGCGATTATGAGGGTCTGAATTAAAATCTCTTAATGAGCATTTTGAAGATAACCATCATGTCTGCTTGATCACAGAAGTCCTAACTTTTAATTCTGAAGTAGAATTTAAAGAATGGAAGAAAACACAAGAGCCTGAATGTGAATCAGCATTTGTTAAGAAGTGTGGGACCAAGGGGAAAGAAAACGTAGAAGTCTCGTTTTATTATTGCCATAGAAGTGGTTACTATAAGTCAAGAGGAAGCGAAATCTAAAGATCCTTGGATCAAATAAAATCAACTCAACATGTCCAGCAAACATGAAAGTTACAGTTGAAAGTAACAAAGGTAGAGTTGAAGTAATATATATTAAAACGCATGTCGGCCACACATTAGACTTAAGACGTCTTGGGTTATCCAGTGAAGAAAAGGATTTCATTGCGCAAAAGCTTGCACAGAGAATACCTATAGACGCGATCTTAGATGAAATTAGAGATTCGATTGGTGACAAATTGGAACGTAAGCATCTGCTAACACGACATGATGTGACCAACATTCAAAAGGAATTTCATTTAAATATGGAAAATATTTTGTGTGAAAATGCTGCTGCAAGTGTTGATTCTTGGGTTAAGAGAATGTCTGACCTTGGAGAATCATCACCAGTTATCTTTTACAAACCCCAGGGTGAAGTTTGTGAAGCTTTTCTAAGTTTAAAGGAGAAATATTTTCTCCTTATTATACAGAACCCGGCACAGAAAGAAATGTTTAATAAATTGGGAAACGATGTTGTATGTCGTACGCATATGATTTTGAACTGACAACCTTAATGATAATAGATGACAAGAGAGAAGGCTTTCCAACGTCATTCTTTATCTCAAACCGACAGGATGAAGAACTTTATTCTGTAGCATTTACGTGTATACGGGATTCAGGGGTAAACATTCATCCAGCCGTTTTTATGAGTGACGATGGACACGCGTTTTACAAAGCATTTTCAAAAGTTTTTGGTCCTTGTAAGAAACGGCTCTTGTGTGCATGGCACGTCGATAAAAACTGGAGAAAAAATATCACTAAGAATGTGAACGGCCAAGAAAAACAAGCAGAGGTATGTAAGTTAGTAAGATGCCTACTGAGTGAGACAGATGAGCAGGCATTTGTTGTAATGATACAGAAAGCAGTTGATATGCTGAAGAAAGCAAAAGAAAAGGAGGCATTTGGTGTTTTGGTGTATACTTTGAAAAGTACTATGCCAATCGTCTTGAAGTCTGGGCTTATTGCCACAGAAAGTGGTATGGAATTAACACAAATATGTATATTGAGAGGATGCATCGTACTCTTAAATACATCTATCTGGACGGCAAGAAGGTTAAAAGACTAGATAAATCTATTGGAGCTCTAATGAGATTTGTGAGAGTCAAGCAATTTGACAAATCAATATCTATTCATAGGGGAAAGGTAACTTTTAAATTGACATTTACGTAAACGACGCCAAGCTAGCATTAAACTGTCAGAGGAAAGTGTTGTTCCAAATTTGCTAAACACCTGGGATGTGAAATCAGAAACTAAAGTGGATGAGATTTATACAGTAGAAAGAATTGATGATTGCTCAGAAGAATGCCCATTAATGTGCAGGGAGTGCAATGTATGTATTCATAACTACATTTGCACCTGCATAGATAATTCTATTCAGTGGAATATGTGCAAGCATATTCACTGTGTATGCAGAGTAAAGACAAAAGAGAAAGAGCCTGTTGGTAAACAATCAGTAGAGTCCTTATGCGAGATTGATGAAATGGAAATAGGTGATCTCACCATTACAGAAAATTTGGCAGTTAAACTCAGAAATGAAGAAGCTGAAATACATGAACGTGAACTACGAAATAAAACTTCACGGCAGAATGATTGTTTTGAGAAGAGAAAGTTGAGAGTAATGGAAATATGTTCAAGTTTGTGTGCAAAATTAAAAACGGCACAAGATTGCAACAAAATGATAGAATTTCTATCATCTGTAAAAGTTCATTTCAGTGCCTACAAACAAGAAAAAGACAAACAGAAGAATAATTCATTTGTACTAAAAGCAAAGAAAAACTTAAAAGGCATAATAATTGAACCAGCTAACAAAAAAATTCAGCCCCAGAGGCTTTTCTCAACTCGAAAAAAAGCATAATAAAGAAAATGCAAAACCAAAAGTCATGCAGAAGCCAACCACTGAAGAACAAGACATAATCGCATTCAATTTGCTTCATAAAGTTTCTAATTTTGCCCAAGTAAATGAACCTGATGGTAACAGCAGTATTAAAATGGGCGCAGGATCAAATTAATATATTTGTCTACGTTTGAATGCATGTGTATTTAAATTGATAAATATAACTATATCCTAAATAAATATTGACTTCGTTCAGTTCTTGTTTATAGTGCCAAAGTATTAGTTTATGTTTTTAATTAATCTGTTTTGAAATCATTATTTTTTAAATCAATATTCTGGTTTGAGTAATTTTAGATTTCAAAATTAAACTTTTAAAAATATGTTTTGCTTTTAAAAAATTTCTTAAGTGTAAAGAAAGGCTCTTTTACCACAACAAAAATAATGAAGAAAATAACAAAAACAAACATAACAGAATAATACAACCTGGAAGCGCTTTTCGAGAGCAAAACTCTCATCATTCGGCAGGAACCAAGGAGAACACGTGGAAAACCCAAAGTGAACTGATTAGAAACTACAATCGACAATCGAACAGTGAAGTGTACATTTTTTTCAGATGGGACGAAAGCAGCGCTTTCACAAAGCTCATCGAACCAGAATAAATTCCAAACGAAATACACTGAGATAGTGAACAAGCCTAACCAACCCAAGCGGTCTTCCATATTATACAAAAAAGAAAATAAGATTGACGTTTGTCAGAAACAAAATACAAACAAAATAAAAAAGGCAGACCTATAAAGCAGACTGATTAGAAACCGAAGAAAGCGGTTTATATAGCGAGAGAAATACAAGGCAGACCAATAATAGAAAAGAAATCAAAACAATACTACTGGTTGGCTAATTGAGACCACCACAGAATTAGAGGGGAATCACACATAGGGCCTAAGTCGGAGTTTAATAACGTGTTGTCCTTGGATTTATGGATAGCCATGCTCTCCATAGCATCTAGCAAGTGTTTTTTATTGATAGATTGTAACAGTTTTAAGTTGTCAATGGAAAAATCGTGGCCCGTCTCTATTGATTGTTTGGCTATGGGTGATTGACTGCATCTACCGAATCTTCTGTGGTTGAGGTGTTCCTTGAATCTGGTGGATAAACTGCGTAAGGTCTGACCTTTGTAATGCATAGGGCATTGCGAACAATGGATGACGTAGATGCCTGACTTTTGTATATCTGGTACCTTATCTTTGGGGTTGCCCAGCAAGTTACGTATTTGGTTGGGGTTGCTGAAAGAAAGGGAAATGTTATATTGTTTGATGAATTTAAATATTTAATAAGTAGTTTATTGTAAGGAACGTATATGGTTCTATACTTATCTTTGATGGGGTGTAGAGTAGTTATGTCTGACAAAAAATTTTTGAACTACCTCTTCCTGAAAAGATCGTCAATCATTTTCGAGTTGTACCCGTTTTTCTCGGCTATTTTTTTAATCAAATCAATCTCTTTTTTTGAATGAAGTATTGTTCAATGGGATATTGAGTGCCTTATCCAACATGAAAATAAAAGCCGAAACGTTTTGGGTCCAAGGATGGCTTGAATCGATGGGAATGTAGTTGAGGTGATTGGAGAGTTTCCTATGAATTTCAAAATACAGGGAGTGATTATTCCTAATTATCACTAAATCCAAGAACGGTAATTTATTGTTTTCTTCAACTTCACAAGTAAACTTGATAGAAGGGAAGAAACTATTGATGTGATTAATGAATGCATTAACGTCACAGGCGTTCGGGTCAAAAACTGTGAAAACATCGTCTACGTAACGGAACCATGTGTCGGGAAAGAAAAAATTAGAATCATTAAGAATGTCTTCAAAACTTCATAGGAAAACTTCAGCAAGAATAGGGCTGAGACATGATCCCATTGGAGTACCACCTATCATTTTATAAAACTGATTATTGAATTGGAAGACGTTGTTGTTAACACAAAGTTCTGTTAACGCTATGCATTCATCACTCTTATTCTTGGGGAATCTTATTTTTGACAAGAATATCAGAGAGGAATTTGAGAGTTTCCGGAATGGGAACGCTAGGAAATAATGATACTATGTTGAAAGAAACTAAAATCTCGCCTTCTTTAATAGTCTTATTCTTGAGTTTTTGGACCAAGTCTGTACTGTTAATGAGTGAACTGTCAAAATTAGACAGTTTTAAGGATTTGATAAATTTGGCCAAATGTTTTGAAATCAAATAGGTAGGGGAGTCAATGTTGGAAACTATGGGACGCATTTTGTTTCCAGGTTTGTGTACTTTGGGCAAAGCATATACAACCCCTGGCAAAAAGTTTTAAAAATTTTAAAACTAAAGATACACAATTAAACGGTAAAAAAATTAATATATGTTTATTTGGGTGATTTACATTACACAAAAATTAGATGATGTTCTAAGAAGATAATTACACTGAATAAAAAATTAAAACCAACACCCCTGGTTGGAAAAATGTTTGCGATAATGAAATAAGTGGGGGGAAAAGTTTGCGATAATTTAGTGCCAATATTTTCTACGGTGGTGCAACTAGAAAGGATTATACCATTAATTTTTAGGTGATAAACATAACGCTTATGAAGGCAATAGTTCACAAAAATATTTCATAAAAATAAAATTTGCGATCATAAAATGGAACCCGTTAAAGAACTGTCTCAACAGCTTAAAATGAGCATTGTGAAAATGCTAGATGAGGGAAAGACTCAAACTGAAGTTGCAAACTTGTTGGGATGTGATCAATCTACTGTTTCGACTATAAGGAAAAAATTCCGAGCAACAGGCCATGTCCAGACCAGTCCAAAATCAGAAAACCGAAGAAATCTAGCAAACGCCAGAAGAGAACTGTAAAAGAAATTTAAAAAATGAGAAAAACGCATTGAAAGAGATAAATAACGAGTGGAAAAAGACATCTCATGTTCGCGTTTGTGACAGAACCTTCGTTTTTCTCGATATCGACTACATTAACTTGGTTTCATTCGAGGAAAACGAAGACAAAGCCCCGTCTAACTTGAAACACCAGCAGGCATGTTTGAAATGGGCAAGAACTTACAAGAAGTGGACAGTTGGAGGAAAGTTATTTTTTCTGACGAAAGCCGGAATTGTTTATCAAGTGGTGACGACGCTGGAAATTTCTCTGGAGGCGTTCAAACGAAAAATTTAATGATGACTGCCTAGTCAGCAAAGAAAAATATCCATAAGGACTCATTGTTTGGGGTTATATTTCTTTTAAAGGAAGAGGCAAACTGTACATAATGAAGATAACAGTCGACTCAGAAGCATACATTAATATTATTGATGCCTTCCTTCTTCCAACAGTTGAAGGTCATTTTGGAGATGATCAGTGCATCTTCCAAGATGACATCGTATCTTGCCATTGTTCAAAAAATATGAAGGCGCATCTTGCTACCATTCAAATACCCCAACTTGAAAGGCCAGCCAACAGCCCCGACAAGAACCCAATCGAAAATTGTTGGTACAAGGGTATTATTCCCTTGCTCGCTCTTAAGATAGAAACAGTCCTTCTCCTTAAGTGAATTAATGATATTAAGATTATCAGAGCCATAATCTGGACCGTAGCTTGTTTTGCCAACCCAATTTT
>JAHWFO010014389.1:0-24532 GCA_023313115.1 Rhysida immarginata
CATAACGGAAGCGGATTCAGCTAGAAGTGACATTTTGAATTGAAATATGACGAGAACGCCATGAGGCCTGCGTTTTTATAACACATGCAATGTCTCATGCGCATGCGTATCTTTCAATTTGCATAGTACAAATCCTCCTAGGCATAATATGCCGCTTACAGCGCCATCTAGTGATAAATTTTGGAACTATTTTTTTTCTTATCCATATCAAATGCCCCTTCTTCAAGAATGCTCAGTCCAAATTTGAAGTCATTCGGACTCATGGTTGTTTTTTTATAGCATTTTTACAAAGGGACTTTAATTATAATCACCATGTATATACCAATATTTACAAATGCAGTTGAGCAATAAAAATTTTTTGTAACAAAAAAAAATTAAATAATTTTTTATTGATTTTATCTATCTATCTATATCTATCTATCTATATATATAAAGAAGGATGTTTGTGGGTCTGTGGGTGGGTCTGTGTGTACGTTTTTTATACAAATCTACAGTTTTATTCCGATCTTGATGAAATTTCGCATACATGACCTTCAAAGCATGAGGAAGGTCACTGTCTACTTCAGATTTCGAAAAAATAATAATTATTGATAAAAAATCGATATTCATGGTTATAGCAGGGCATATTAATGAGAAATATGAGCATGACCAACAATGCAAGACAAAGTGTTTGCAACAATGGTATCAACACGCAATTCACAAACACTCTGCACGGACCAACAATATATATCTCATGACCAACAATGCAAATAAAAGTTTGTGCAACAATAGGTATCAACAATGGTTTCAACACGCAATTCACCAATAACAATGAGCTCAAAATGATGATGCAATGATAAAGCAATCCTTTCCAAGATTTATAACAATGAACATAAAATGATGATGCAATATGGATAAGTTTCAATTTGTAACAATGCATAGAATTCCTGTTATTCAGGTTTTTCTTAGAAAAGAGAGTTCTTAGTACTTAACAATTTCTTGAAAATCTTTAAAAATGATCAGTAGCTGGAGATAATGAAGAGTTAGCAGACTATTGAGAAAGAGTGGAAAGACGACAGAGAAAGCAAACCTTTAGCTCCGTGCTGTATTGAGCAAATGGGAAGCAAGTAAATAGAAGAATTGGCGACCGCTAGACTACCCAAAGTGATGAAAGGCCAAATTTTGCTTCAACACAACGAGAGAAGAGTGGAAATTGCAACAACATCAAGTGTACATCTGAAGTAAGATTACCTGAGTAAGAAATTATTGGAGCGGTCCATCCATTGTGAGCCTTTAAAAAGATTTTTTTCGAATTTTCATTAAGAATTTTTACTGTATTAATTCTAAGCATTTTCATGTGTTTATTTTTAAGATATTGCAAAATTTATTTTAATTTTTGAGATTGTTCTGTTTACATCCCAAGTGTAATAATCCCGGGCAACGCCGGGTACCTCTTCTAGTAGATAGATAATAATGATAATAATAATAACAATAATCTTTTTTTATTATTAATTGTTTAAGATTTATCAAGTAAAATGTAAATAAGATTTATAATTATCAAACATTATGTGAATAAATCTTTTATCAATAAAACTAGCTTCTTCAAATTTAGTTTGTTTGGAAGTTGTTTTTCAATTTAAATAAGAAAAAAATGTAGAGAAAATAAGTTATATTGAAAAAAAAGCACTTTATTTAAAACTATTGAGAGATTGTGCAAGCGAAAAATGTAAAAATTTTCACAAAAAAAAAAAACAAACAAAAACGGGAAAGCAGACGAAACGCAGTTCCCATGGAATTTCCATGACAGGGAAACGTAGTTCCCCTCTTTTTCACCAGGATCGCTGTATGTCAAGCGCAACCGCTCACACCCTCTAATGTCGTATCTCTCTACTCGGTAATCTGTGGTTATATCAGGAACATATGAAGAGTCTCATCTATTCCTGTCTATATGAAGAAGTCTGAATCGACAGATTAAATGAAAATTGATCGAGTAAGCTTTCATCGACAAGAGAATTCTCGAATAGTCAAATTTAAAAGAAACTATAAAAATGAGATGCGTAATAAAATGAATTCATTGTTTAGGGTTATAGCAAAAGAGTCCTTGGGAAAAGAGAAGAACGAAATGCTTCCACTTCTCTTTCATTCTGGCAACACGCTATTGAACAATAAAATTTCAAGTTTACTTACTCTATATTCACTTCATCACGATATAGGCAGTACGAGCAACAATTTTATTCCGAAATAGCTTTCATGAGTTCCACGAAAGTACCTAATAATGCCTCAATCAAACCGAAATTCGCGCCGATTCATTTGCTAATCGCGCCACTTCGCCTCTGGATGAAGTCGCAGCACGCCGAGATCTTTTTGAGATTGTGCGAGAAGTTGCGAGATCTGCTCTGAGCGCTCAACCTTATTATTCTAATAACCTTGGTGTTCTGCCATCAGGCAAATTTTTTAACATATTAACAGATGTGTCATCTGCAGGGTAGTCTAACCTCATAAAATGTTGTGACGCTCACAACTCCTGGACTGTTTATAATGGGAAGTTCAGCCATTCTTCATTCTCTGTTCTTTCAGAGAGGCCGACTTTGAATTGTACACTCCTGCCAGTGTTCTCCAGACATAAACGTATCTTGCGGAGGGAAATAATGTGACTATGGATATGCACACACTGGCCAATGAATTAGACAGCCGTGATGAATAACTGTACTGATATGTAACGCGGGGTCACAGGTCAGAAGCGATTGTAATATGCAGGTACATGCTCATTCAAAATAGACCTGTCTGAGTTCCAAAAAGGAGTTATTGTGGGAGCCCGTCTAGCTGGAGCTACGATTTCCAGGACACTACAACTGACCGGTATCTCAAAAGGTCAGGTCTCCAAGGTGTTCAATGCGTGGAAACGGAATCCACAAGACTTGTCGAAATGGCAGAATTGTGGATCAAAAACAATCAACACAGACAGGGACCGACGTCGTCTGAGACGGATTGTGCGGCAAAACCGAAGGTCGGAGGTGGAGCAACTGACGGCAGACTTCAATGAAGGATCGTCGCAACCCATCTCTTCCAGAACAATGCGCCGAGAGTTGAAGCGAATAGGGATGAAAAGTCGCATGCCAATGAGGAAGCCCCTGGTGTCAGCAATAAACCGGAAGGTTCGCCTGCAGTGGTGTAAAGAAGGGTGTGACTGGGCAGTAGACGACTGGAAAAAGGTGATGTGGTCGGACGAGTCAGAAAATTTGGTGGCAGCCCCACGAAGCGATGGACCCCTCACGTGTTGTGAACACAGTTCAAGCTGCAGGAGGAGGTGTCGTGGTATGGGCCATGTTTTGTTGGTATGGCAAAGGTCCCCTGATATTCCTTGACAGTCGGGTGAAAGCCAAAGACTACCTGAACATTGTTGCAGATCGAGTCCACCCTGCTATGGTGCATTTGTACCCAAATGGTGACGGGTTCTTCATGGACGACAATGCTACTGTCCATCGAGCAAGAATTGTTCAGGAGTGGTTTTCTGAACATGACACCGAGTTGCAACATCTGCCGTGGCCAGCGCAAAGCCCGGATTTGAATCCGATCGAGAATGTTTGGGACATTCGTCAAAGGCATCCGCTTCCGTCTACTTTGCAGGACCTGAAGGTCTCTCTGACGAATGCATGGTCTGCGATTACCTTACCTGCATTGCAACACCTTGTAGAGCCCATGCCAAACCGCGTATGTTCTGTAATTACAGCCAAAGGAGGGTCAATACCATATTGAACGAAGGTTTCGAATTCATTGGCCGGTGTGTGTAATTGCCCACAACACAAGATCTGGTCTGCTGAGCAATGGAAACATGTCCTGTGGTCAGCAGTGGGAACCTAGTCGCATTGTTTGGGTGACAAGTGGTTTAGCAATAACAGCTTATCCATGAATGCCTCCCTTCCTCCTGATCACGCTTTGTAGCCTTCGAGGAACAGATGATACCAATTTCTCTACTGTTGTATGGGGTCGTCGTTGACGTAAGGCAGGCCAAATCATCATGGGGAACGAATCCTGGTTTCACCACTTCATCCCTGAAACCAAGCATGGGAACTCCCCACCCACTCAGAAGTTCAAGGTTGTGTGTGTGCGTGGGATCTTAACTTAATCTGGTTTTACTGTTTCGGACTTTAACTTACTTTCTGAGTCACCCTCACATGATGTGTATTTACACTGTCATATCACTGAATTATGACCACCCACTTAGTAATGGGAGTAGCCACCCTTCGCCGCTATAACTGCTGCTAGGCGTCGTGGCACGGACGCAAGAAGTGCGCGGTATGTGTCCGATGGTATGGCAGTCCATTCCGCTTGAAGTGCTCTCTACAGAGCTTCGAGAGTCATAGCTGGAGAGTCCAGTCTCCGTAGATGGCGATCAAGGTGCTCCCACAAATGTTCGATTAGATTGATCTCCGGCGAATTAGCCGGCCAAGGGACCACTCGAAAGTCAGTAGACAATGCACCCTGCTGGAACACACCATCACGTTGGAGGAACATCGTGAGCACGTACGGGTGCACCTGGTCCGCTACGATTGACAGATAGCCACAGGCATTCAAACTGCCCTCTAGACGAATCAGTAGACCTAACTGCTCCTAACAGAAGATCCCCACACGTGCACACTACCTCCACCAGCCTGTTTACGGCCCACAGTAGCCTCCTGCAGCCTCTTTTCGTGGCGTTCACGACGCACTCACCATCGTCCGTCAATCTTATGGAGAAAAAATCTTGACTCGTCGAAGAAGGCGACCTTAGCCCACTCGTCCGTGGTCCAATGGCGGTGGCTCACGTGCAAAGTCTAGGCGTCATTGACGATGACACCTGGTCGAACATGGGTGCAGCAACCACGCGTCGAGTGTTCAGGCCCATCCGTAGCAGGATGCGTTCAACGGTAATGTCAGATACACGTCTGTTGGCACCACTGTCGAATCTGGTGGTCAGTTGATGGACCGTGACCCTTTACAGTGATGGCGTTGAGACGCGATTTCTGTTCCTGCTGTCCACTCTTTGCACACCTTCACTACAGCGGACCGTGAACAGTTCACAAATCGCGCCGTTTCGGAGATGGTGCCGCCCTTGATGTGATAGCCTTTTTGGATGTCCGTTACATCCGGTCGTTTACCCATCTTGAGGCTCGTGCACCTGCCGTTTAATGCACCAGCTTTAAAGCTTTGTCACCTGTCATGCAAATTTTGCAATGTGTAATCGTTGTTGGGGCGAACCATGCATGTGCCTTGAAGGGGTGCTGGTCATAATTCATTGATATGACAGTGTATGTAAGGCTTGCAAGTATACCTGTGGTTTTGGTGGAAGTGATTTGCCTTCAATGGGAAATACAAGGCTCCCTATTGATGGTGAAGATGCAGTTACTTCTGTCATTATCTCTCCGACGGTGCAAGGATCAAATACGAGCTCAAAAGTACTCTCCGAACTTTCTGGTAAGAACGATATTGAAGTTTTGGTCAAGAAAAAATCAGGGTGATTTACCTGTTAATAAACAAACATGCAATTTTTTAACATCATCGTCATCTTTAGCTCAGGATTTTTTTAATATGGTGACTTATACTAACTACTGACTAGGAGTTCAAGAATAAGCAATATATGGGGTGTCCATAAAAGATTCATACCATAAAAATGTTTAATAACGTTTGAAGTACCATTTGCAGTATGCTACAAAAATACTCCGAAAGCTTTATCTGGTATATTCGTCTTTTATTGCAGAAACTACGAGGTCCGTTCAAGTTCTAAGGTCTCCACAACGGTGGTGCCATGATTCCATGGCTGCTGAGAACTCTTCTTTAAGGGTATGTTTTGCCCACTGGTAAATCGCTGAAGCGACGGCAGCTCGGTTGGGTAACGAGCGGCCACGGAGAGTGTCCTTCGTGATTGGAAAAAGCCAGAAATCGCTAGGAGCGAGGTCTAGTGAGGATGGAGCATGGGAAACCACCTCAAAGTTGTTATTTTGAAGAAACTGCTGAGTAAAGCGTGGTTCCCACTGGCAGAAAACAAGAGAGCAGAAACCAGGGCGTGATTTTTTCTGCCTTTTTACTTTCTGCTCCTGCAGGTGTCCCACATAGCAGAAACTCAAAAGGATAAGATAGCAGAAGTTTTGCCCAACACAAATACACTGCACCGAAGCCGTCGATCGTTCTAAACGGTCGGCTTCGAATGCACACAGTACGTACACAGTTCGTTCGATCCTCATATATCATCACTTCGATTTTTTACATTCAATTGTTGTTTATTCAATTTAATTTGATTAATTAATTAATAAATATATACTGTACTGCGAAATACAGGGTGGTCATAAATTATTAAGCACATTTTGACAGTGAATATTTTATTAACCAAGAAATGTACACACTTCTTGTCAACATCATTGAAAAGTACAACTCAAACAGTTTTTTTCCGTAATATTCCGAAGTTACAGCACTTCCACGTGTGCTCCTGCAGTGACTCGCAGAATATCCATTCGATATTCGATTTCACGCCATGTATTCCGCAGCATTTCAGGTGGCACTGTTGCAATGACGGCCACAATCCTTTCCTTCAATTCATCAAGATCACGCACTTTGCTGGAGTACACGCGGTCCTTTACATATCCCCACAAGAAAAAATCGAGTGGTGTGATGTCAGGAGATTGCGGAGGCCACGAAATCGGCCCCCCGCGGCCAATCCAACGACCAGGAAATTGTTCATCCAGGTATCGCCGCACAATCGTTCCCCAGTGTGGCGGTGCACCATCCTGTTGAAAAATAACATCTGGTTGTCGTTGTTCAAGCTGCGGTATAGCATAACATTGCAGCATGTCAAGGTACGTGATGCTATTCACCGACTGCTCTGTGAAGAAGAATGGTCCAATCACTTCATTGACAGTCAACGCGCACCACACATTGACCTTTGGACTGTCTCTAACATGTTCACGGACTTCATGAGGGTTCTCTGATCCCCAAATGCGACAGTTGTGTCTGTTCACACGCCCGGAAACATAAAATGTTGACTCATCTGAGAAAGCCACTTTATCCAAGAACGTGTTGTCCACATCAATTTTGTGCAGAATGAGCTCCGCGAATGCAAACCGTTGCGGTTTATCGTCGGGCTTTAGTTCCTGAACAATCTGAACTTTGTAGGCATACAATTTCAAACGCTTATGCATCACTTTCATCACCGTAGATCGTGGGACTCGCAATTCCAAGCTGGCGCGCCGAGTTGACTTCGTAGGGCTCCGTCGGAACGCATCTCGCATCTTCTCAATGACTTCCTCACTGACGGTAGGCCTACCAGCACCTTTCTTGTGGGCTACGCTTCCAGTGTCCTTAAACTGCTGATACCACCGCTTTATGGAATCCTTTCCAGGAGCAGGTTGTCCATATTCCAAGCGGAATTGCCGTTGAACTGCTATCACGGATTTCTGCTCATAAAACCAAAGAACGCACATTGCTTTCTGCTGCACGGTCGCCATTTTCGCGTTTTGTGTTCCTACGCCAAACAGTGGTGCCGCCTGGTGGTGATAGTGACACCTGACAAACTGTTTGAGTTGTACTTTTCAATGATGTTCACAAGAAGTGTGTACCTTTCTTGGTTAATAAAATATTCACTGTCAAAATGTGCTTAATAATTTATGACCACCCTGTATTTCGCACCTCTTCTATTAGCGCCTCTACATGAATTTTCTTTCTCGGCCTCTTCACCTTTGTGAGCTGAGTGTCCGACATTTTTATTTTGTGAGAAAGAGAGAGAGGACGTCACTGTGACGTCACTGCAGAGATCGTTTTCTATTGGCTGAGCAATCGTTTCTGCCCTGCTTGTGCCACAAAAGTTGAACTCAACCCAACTCTTAAGCGTGGTTCCCACATGCGTAAAAACAACAGCAGAAACCACAAAGCAGAAAAATTTTATGACGTCAGTTCCTGCTTTCGTCTCTTCTGCCCGACTGAAAATTTCTGCTTTTTGGAGTTGGGTTGAGTTCAACTTTTATGTCAGAAGCTGGGCAGAAACGGTTGCTCAGCCAATAGAAAATGGCCTCTGCAATGACATCACAGTTACGTCCTCTCTCTCTCTCACAAAGTAAAAATGTCAGACGCTCAGCTCACAAAAGTGAAGAGGCCGAGAAAGAAAATTGATGAAACGCTAATAGATTGGTGTGAAATATAAATATATTAATACAATTGAATTAATCAAATTTAATTGAATAGACAACAATTGAATTCGATATGATGATTGATAAGGAACGCACCTACACTGGTGGACAAAAGTTTGGGGTAGGTGTGTTTTCTAAGAAAACAATTATTTAGAGATTTTCTTGTTATGGCACCTTTTAAGTTACTATTGAATATATCAAAATTGACAATTGAAAAATTGATCTTTTAATTTGTTTTTAAGTTACATGCAAAGTATGCAAACTGAACTGGTCAAAAGTTTGGGGTAACAGGTAAATAACTGATATTTTTTACAGTAAAGTGCAGGAATATTTGTCCATTGATTTTTGGGAATGTGAAGAAGTGTCTTAAGATGATTTCTGATGAGAAACGAAGGAACTTCATGCATTGTATGCTCAACACAACAACTTCAAGCGAGAAGCTGAAATTGCTCATGTTGGCTACAATACACTAATCAGGGCAATTAAAAATGAAAACAGGAAGACAGGAAACCCATCTGCACTTACAAGACGGACAAAATCTAGCATAAAACGCCATGGGAGAAGAGAAATTGCAGCTGGCCACATTGTAAACAGTACGCGTATCGAAGTAAATCTTGATTTGAAGGCTTCAACCAGAACCATTGCAGCGTGAATTGCAGCGTGAGAACTTTCACTATGAAGCTATTGAAAAATCACTGCCATTAACACCAAAAAATAAAATAGCAAGACTTCAATTTGATCAGAAACACATCACGAGAAGACTGATTTTGGGTTGGTGGTATTTTCTGATGAAAAACGATTTTTCCATGGATGGACCTGATAACATGTGCAGTTATGTTAAAACACAAGGCCAGAAACCAATTGCTCTGGTCAGAAATAAGCACCAAATGGGAGGAGGAGATGGGATGCCATTAGGTGCCATTTCCAACACGGGTCACCTGAAGATAAAAGTAATTGAGGGCAAATATACGGCAACCAATACTTAGAAGACCTTCAAAGCACATCCATTCTTTTCTGCAAGAGACACTACAGACAAAAACAATGGGTGTGGCAGCAAGACAATGCATCTCTCCACACAGCACGAATTTTTACTGAATGATTTTCCACTAACAAAGTTCGTACACTAGACTGGCCGGCAAGGAGGCCCGACCTCAACATTATAGAAAATGTTTGGCATCTTATGAGCCAGGATATTTATGCTGACCAACAGTATTCAACTCGTATGCAGCTAATCAATGCAATTGAAGCCTCCGCTGTTAAAATAGCACCAAACACCATCAAGAAGTTATTTTCATCAATGACAAATCGTCTTCTTCAAGTTATGAAGTCAAATAGCGGTCAGATTTCATATTAATTTCCTTTACTTTTGATATCTTGATGATTATTTACCTGTTACCCCAAACTTTTGACCAGTGTAATTTGTATTATTTGGATGTAACTTAAAAACAAATTAAAAGATCAATTATTCAATTGTCAATTTTGATATATAAGTAAAAAGGTGTCATAACAATAAAATCTCTAAATAATTGTTTTCTTAGAAAACACACTTAGCCCAAACTTTTGTCCACCAGTGTATGTGCAGTCGAAGCTGGCCCTTAAATAGCAGAAATTTTCAGTCGGGCAGAAGAGACGAAAACGGGAAGTGACATCATAAAATCTTTCTGCTTTGTGGTTTCTGCCGTTGTTTTTACGCACGAGGGAACCACGCTTTAGTAGTGCCCGATGAGCAGGGACGTAGTCTCGATGAAAAAGCACCCGTCCAGTCTTGTTTGGTCGTTTCTCATGCAATGCTGGAAGGAATTTTGTTCTCAAAACATTTTCGTGTGAATTAGCTGTAACAGTTAATCTTTGGAACACATTGCGTGAGGATTACGCCTTCGCTGTCCCAAAACATGGCCACCATAACTTTCTCAGCAGTAGGCTGTGACTCGAAATTTTTTCGGTTGTGGTGAATCAATGTGTTGCCATTGTGAAGACTGGCATTTCGTTTCGGGGTTAAAAAAATGGAATCCACGTCTCATCCATCGTCACAACTGATGAAAGAAAGCACCACTCATTGCTGCATCACGTGTCAACATCTGCTGAGATTATGGGGTCGTCTCTTCCATGTGCTCAAACTCCAATTACTGAAACAAGTCAGTGTTAGTCAGTGCTTGTAAAAATTGTGTCAGAATTAAGTCAAAATTTATGGTACAAATACAAACCTAGCGTCAATAAACTTCGGACACCAAGTAATTTGGCTAAAAACACAGTGAAAAGTGCATACAGAGGATTGCAGGCTGATGAAAATAGATTTACTGAGTAGATGGAACAATATCAACATCCATTTAGAATCGATTTAATGGTGTGAAATAATTTATTCAAATTTATGTAAAATTGCGTTGTCAACAGGTTTCAAAGAACTTCCTACACAAGGGGTCGCCAGCATATAGAATTTTCCTGAAGGCTGTAGAAACGCCCAGAATGCTTTGCATCAGGCTTTAAAAGCACCGTCCACGCGACAGAGCACAGTATTCGTGTTGTTTTGAACCATGGAACGTGGTAAGCTAGTAGAAGCGTGTATACGGCAAAATATTATACAGCAGTTCCAGAATAACAAATCACAGCGAGCTATTGCCCATGAATTATCAGTTCCACTCTCTCTCTTAATGGGATCATCAAGCGTTTCAGAGAAATCGGGAAAACAGAACCAGGGACTGCACCAGGCAAGCAGCGATTATTGAATGTTAGGGACCTACGAGTATTTCGACGTTACATTGTGAAAAACAGGCATGCTCCCATAAGTGAAATGACTGTTTGGGCTCGAGAATATTTTCATATACCCATATCCGAAAGCACAGTCCGCCGTTACATCAGAACATGCAACTATTACTTATACGCTACAAAGAGGAAGCCATTTATGAGCACTGTAGCTAAGCGTCGCCGGGTAGCATGGGCCAAAACCCATCTCAAGTGGACCCTTGCTCAGTGGACTAGTGTTCTGTGGTCCGACGAGTCCACCTTTGCAGTGATGTATGGCAACAACGGTCGCAAGGTGCTAAGGACCAAGCACGAAAGTAATCACCCCGACTGTTACCAGAGGAAAGTTCAGAAGCCTGCATCGCTGATGGTGTGGAGCTGCACGAGTGCAGCCGGGACAGGATCGCTTCACTTTTGCGAGGGCACTATTAACTCTGCTGCCTATATAAACATTCTTCAACAGCATCTGCGTCCATCCCGCCAAAAGTTGTTCAGTAGAAGACCAAGCATCTTTCAGCAGGAGAACGCGAAGCCTCATGCTGCTCGGAACACCAAGGCTTGGCTACAACAGCAGCGTTTCAGGGTGCTTGACTGGCCTGCCCGCAACCCAGATCTGTCACCCATTGAAAATGTATGGCGCATTTTAAAGCGAAAAGTCAGACAGCGGAAGCCTCGAACACTGCAGCAGTTGCGGGCGTGTATTTCCGAAGAGTGGGACAAAATTCCAGTAGAAACAACGAAGAATTAGTGTCTAGCATGCCTCAACGAGTTCGGAGCGTCGTTCGTCGGAAAGGTGACGCCACTCAGTGGTAATGTGCAATAAACGGTACGGTGTACGAAGTTCATTGCAACGTGTTGAAAACGGAACATTACAAAAAGTCGTTTATTTAATTTTTATGTTAAAATGCTATATGAGAGTTGTACTAAAGCTCTGTGCACTCAATAAAGTATTTTTCATTTGTTTACAATTAGTTTCGTTGTACAAAATCTATTTAAAAGATCGAGAAGATTTTATTCTCTTTAAAAAAATTAACCCCGTCCATATTTTTCTGCACTCTCTTTACCTTTAATGTAAAATCAATTTTTGCTTTTGGCTTAAAATACGGAAATTCAATTGTGGCCGTTTTATTTGTTCCTAGATACGTTGTTATAGAAGTTGTTTTCGCTGACAGCGGAGGAGAACATTTGACAGTGACATCATAATGAAACGTTCCCAAATCTGGAGAAATAAGTTCCAAATAGCCATCTGCTTCTTCTATTTTTGTTGGTGAATATTCTAGTGGGATGGTAACCTGAAAAACAAAAAAGGAATCTTTTCACCATCAGCTAACATTACCAGGTTAAATGTTGATTGATTAAATACGGTCGCATAAATCAATCAGGAAATCAACACAGAGGCGTGTTCAATAAGTATCGAATCTTAATTTTCCAATAAGGCAGGGATGTGAAGAAGACATTCACGAGAACGTGCGAGTTTTTCCCCCTCTTGAAGATGGCATTAGTCTCTGGTAATCTGTGTATGATTGAGCACCTGCCAGATTGTGAATTGTTGCGAAAATGATGGAACGAGTTGCGAAGCGACATCGCATTAAATTTTGACCAAAAGCTTGGCGATACTCAAACAGAGCGAAGCCCCGAGCTCGTTCTTCACATTCGATTCAGACCTTTTTGGTCAAACACAGCATTCATGTGCTTTCTCAGGCTCCCTATTCGCCTGACATGACTCACAAGTCAGTGTGATTTTTGGCTATTTCCCAAAGTGAAAATTCTGCTGAAAGGGACTCGATCTGAACCAGGCCCTTTTGAACGGGAGCGCCGCCTGGCTGAATACACGCAAAGCTGCACAACACCTCATAGAGATTATTTGTTTTTAATTGTTGTCCACCTGGCTATGTTATCTTTCCACGCACTTAACATTTTCTGGGGAGAACACTGAAGAGATTACATTATGCGAAATACAATGGCCCAGCTGAACACCATTCCGATAAATGTGTCCCAGAAGTGCTTTCCACAATGGCGGGACCACTCAGAGAAGTGTGTGCGTATACCAAAGAGACTACTTTGAAGGAAATTAGAGTAAATAGCCAGGTACTGACTAGTGATGTCAAGATCCGGATAATTCAAGATCCGGATATCCGGATCTTTTTTTCAGACCTAGGTCCGAGATCCGAGATCCGGATCTTGGTCAGAAATCCGAGATCCGGATCTTGGATCCGAGATCTGAGATCCGGATCTTGGATCCGAAATCCGAAATTCGGATCCTATATCAGGAAATTGTGTATATGCAAACTTTTTCTGAAAGCAGTTTATAAATGCTTTTATTAAGTGATAGCCTAGTCCTCTTAAGTCCTAATTAGTCTTAATACGCATCCAGCGAAAGGATCCGAGATCCGGATCCGATATCCGAAATCCGGATATTTCTAGATCCGAAATCCGGATCCGGATATTTCTAAAATCGAATCCGGATATTTTCAGATCCGGATCCAACGGACATCACTAGTACTGACTGAGCGAGCAGCCTCGGTTTCAGGGAAACTACGCCAACAGTTGCTCATGAGGCAAGCGCGAGACACAAGCTTGCCAAGCATTTTATTACTCTCAATTCAGACCGCATGCATGGGTAGCCATTGCAGCTTCTGCATTTAGTTCATCTTGTATAGAAAAAAAAAAGAAAATATCCAAGTGCTTTTGGGTGAGAAAAATCTATGGAAACAGACTGCCACATGGGAACAGATTATTTGAAGAATTGTGTTTTGATGATGAAAAAAGTTTACACGGATGTTTCAGGCTGAATTTGAAACACTCTACTCTCTTGTAAATGCCAAAATACTTAAGAATGACACAAATTTTATTATTCTCAGTTCATTTCCTGGCTTATACTTCGCCACGCGTCTTCTCCTAGTCCTCTATTTGTACGAGGGTGGGCTGAAAAGTAATGCCTCCATGGCTGTAACTTTTTTATTTTTTAACCGATTTTCAAAATTCTTTTTGAATCTGATACTCCCATTTCTCCTCTATGTAATGCACTATTCACTTTTCGAAATAGTCCCCATCCCTTCCCACGCATTGTACCGACGCGTGACTAGTCGGGTGAACCCGTCGGAGGGGAATTCCGGGGTTGTTGTCGACACCAAGACCGAACGGCAGGTCTCACTCCTTAAGGTCTCTTTCTTCTTTGGGAAGTGGTGAAAGTCGCAAGGTGCAAAGTCTTTCATTTTTGAACTGCAGTTTTTCATCTTTGAACTGTAGGCGCTGCAACCCCCTCTGATGTGTGGCGTTATCGTGCTGCAGAAGAGGATCCAAAGCTGCCATTCAATCCTCGTGTCGACGACAACCCCGGAATTCCTCTCCGACGGGTTCGCCCGACTAGTCACGCGTTGGTACAATGCGTGGAAAGGGATGGGGACTATGTCGAAAAGTGAATAGTGCACTACATAGAGGAGAAATGGGAGTATCAGATACAAAAAGAATTTTGAAAATCGGTTAAAAAATAAAAAAGTTACAGCCATGGAGGCATTACTTTTCAGCCCACCCTCGTATATTCTATGCATTGTGAATCCCAAAGTCTTTTAAAAGAACCATATAATTCGATGAGCTTTAAAACCTTCTCTTTCTCCATAGCGCGAGCGAGCGAGGCAAGATGGAACTGTCTTTAGTGCACGCCACGCGGCATTCGTTCTGAGGTGCCTTTGAGCATTGACAAAAACCGACTCGGAATGGCTTGGGTGAGTGTCACAAGATTTGGGAGGGGTCGCGATAGCGAGCACTCAAACCCCAGTTCATGTGAGGAGACGTGTAAAGCAGACGACGGCGGAGGGTCGAGAGCCAATGATAAAAGCGCCTTATGTGAAAAAGAAGGAGGAAAATAAGAGTTTTGAGATTGGTAGAGAGAGAGAGGTTAGAGGAGAGACGCGGCGAGAGCCAATGAAAAAGAGGGGAAGATTGGAAAGGAGACGAGGTGGGGAGAAGAGTGAAGGTAGAGGATTGTTACCTGAGATTCGGATGAAGAAAGACGTTTTCGTGAATCGGGGTGAGGCAGTGGAGCTTTCCGGGCGTTCGGCGCTAAGAGGTTCTTCCGGGCGCGGGCACGAGCGGCAGGTAAGGTATTCC
This sequence comes from Rhysida immarginata, assembly GCA_023313115.1. Classification (NCBI taxonomy): domain Eukaryota; kingdom Metazoa; phylum Arthropoda; class Chilopoda; order Scolopendromorpha; family Scolopendridae; genus Rhysida; species Rhysida immarginata. The sequence continues at coordinate 14,985 of JAHWFO010014389.1, forward strand.
AATTTTTATTCCGAGCATAATACGGGAAAAAGGAAGAGCCGCCGTGTTCGTCGCGGGAACAAGGAGGGCGTTACCTCCCGAACGCCACAAAGGAAAAGCTCACCAGCCCCGGTTGAAACGCGTCAGTGGAAAAGGCGTCGGCCAGCTTTCAATAAAGAGCCGACCAACCAAGCCTTACATAGAGCGGACGACTTTGGAGGCTCAACTAATAAAGTAGTATCGCCACAGATTCAAAGGCGGGACGCAAGGCTGATTTACGTAGATGTGAAGGACGAGAGCAACGCAAGCGCGCATAGCACCGGTGTTCCCTGCGTAGCGCGTTGCGATACTCGCAAATTTCTCTCACCCAGTGAGTGCGAGTTGCGGGCTGCGCGTTGGTGGAGTGATTCTGTGTGTGGTTGTATTTGGGCGAATGCTGCGTGTGCAGACAACTTAATTCCGGCTAACTTTAACATATATTTCTTCTGCCCCTTCTGCATTAGGTTCTCGTGTGGTCACCCTCATCCCAGACGAGCAACTACGACCCTGGGTTCCAGTAGTCCTCCCCCCAAAAGGGCTACGCGACGAGTTCATCGTTGCCAACTCAGTCAGAAGAAAGTAGCCGTAGGAGAGGTCGGTCGTCAGGAGTCAGGCGTTGGATGCATCGGCTGCCGAAAGAGACCTTCCGACAATTCTCAGCAAAGGTTAAAGTTCAAAGCCCAGGACGAGGAGGCCTCGTCGCTCACAGTACAAATCCTGACAGCGAGCGCTGTCCGATGAGAATGACTTTTCGTTCACCTGATCAATTAATTGTGTTGGTATTCATGTATTGTGGAATGAGAGAATTAGAAATAATATAGAGATAGACTTTTACTAAAGCGCCTGAATATTTCGTGGGACCAGTGCGACAGCTGTGTCGGTAGTTATAGACCTGATCAGAATGGCCGAAGGTCTTTCATAGAATTTAAAGTTAACTTTGGAAAGAAGTTCACTCCGAAGTGGTGCGAACCTCTTAGATTGAACAATAGTTATTTCTCCGAAAGGGGTTATTTCCCCGTCAGTTCTCGAGTGTTTTAATAATAGACAGCTGGCGTTAGGCAATTGGCTTAGTCGTTAAAAGCTGGCGTTTTAAGTTCTAGTCTTAGAAATCTGCAAATTTGTTTATTACTTTCATTTTATATTTGTATTACTCGAATTAAGAGTTAAGCGTTTTCTGGTGATCGCACAGGTTAAATTGCAAGAGGGTTGCGTGAGCGATCATTCTTAATAATAAGAAGATGTAATTACCCAAGTCAATTCTGTCTTATTTAATAAAACCTTTTTATTTATATGCGCTATTTTTGCAATTCTTTAAAAACCCACATTCACCCCACTTTAGGTACGTTACAGTGGGGCAGAACCGGCTGAGCATATGCCTCGCGAGGCTGCTCGCTCAGTCAGTACCCGGCTAATGTCTTGCACTGTATAGGAATAAATGTATTTTTGCCGACCAGAGGTTCGATACTTTGTGAACATGCCTCATATTTATAGTAACTCACCTGTCATATAAGCAATCATATTATATTATACAAGCTTATTCAAAAAAATGGAGATGATTTTAAACAAACCGTAAAAAATGAATGCATTCTGCACATCACTAGATAGGAGAAGGTTAAAATTTTAAAATCACACTTGGAAGTTCCATTTAATGTCAGGCAAAGATGCTTTCTCCTGGTGATTTTAAGAAAATGATGAAGTCACCGCAAGAAAAATCATTTGTGTGCAAAGCTGCTATGTGACATTGAAACGATAGTTTCAACATATACTCCATACAAATTTAAGTACTTGTCCCACCGTTTCACAAGTCCCTGGAAACCTGTGGCGTAAAATTCTTTTGGCTGCTGTCTTAACCACGCGCGCACTGCTCTTTCAACCGCTTCATTGTCAGGAAAGCGTTCTCCCGAAAGATGATGTATCAAAGGGCCAAACAAGTGGAAATCGCTCGAGGCGAGGTCCGGGCGGTAAGGTGGATGTTGGAAGACCTCCCACTTGAATGACCTCAGCGTCGCTGTGGTCTGATTGGCACTATGAGGACGGGCATTGTCATGCAGCAGCAACACCCCTTTATTGAGGAGGCCTGGTCGCTTCTGGCTTTTGTGTTGTGGTGTAAGCTGGCGTACCACCCAGCGGGAGCACACTTTATTGAAGCCTAGCTGCTCATGCATCATGTTGTAAGCCTGGCCACGTGAACAACCAATAGCGGTTGCTACAGCGTCGACGGTTACCCTCCTATCTGCTCGGATGATGTCTTCGACGCGCTGCAACGTTTCTGGCGTGGCGATCTCCACCGGCCAACCGGCTCGATGTTCGTCTTCGATACTTGTCCGCCCTTCCGACAGGCAATGTTCACCATACACGGGCACCATTTCCTTGTGGATATCCTTTGCTTCCATATGTTTTGCCCTCAAAAAACGCAAAGCGGCACGCTGTTCTATCGTAGTACATGTACTCAGGGACGCCGCCATCTTGTACAGTCATGCGCAGAACGATCGTTGTGCGTCACAATAAAACTAGATAGTGCTGCTATCTAGCGGTGACAGTTTCTCGCATTAAATTAAAAAATGAAGGTCGCAACTTCGATTTGTATCTTACAAGGGGACATTACGACCTCGGAATTTTAGTTTAATACGAGACTTCGTGTAGTTGTAGTGTACCTTTAGGATGTTAATTTACTTAAATATTAAGGCGCACCATTCAGCCAATTTTGAAAAAAGACGGTTTAAAGTTTCGAGCACCATACATAAGGGAAAGTTTTCCTCCTTGATTGTAAGGCCCTCTGCACACGAAGAAACCAAACTAATCGCCAACCAGTTACCAACTATGAATTGCACACGACGCAACTGAAAGTTGACTCAACTCGATGATTATCGTGCTCGCGTTTTCCCTCGGAACACATGCAGACTCACTTATCGATTATCACATTGTGTTTAAATTATAATTTCATTATTGTGATTAACGCTATTGTTATTATCGTGTTAAAGATGTCTAGTGATCCAAGTGATGAAGATATTATCCTTTATTATTAAAACAGTAAAAGTTAAAACTGGCAGAAGTAGAGGAGGTATCGGGTTCACTCCTACATTGAAATAAATATAAAATGCAGCATTTGTTGCTGCAAGGGTTGTCTATTCTAAATTCAAGGATTCTAGATTAAATGGAAGGATTGTTCTACCATTTTCGCCGTTTCACGTGGCCGTTTACAAAGCAACTCTAGAAATAAATCGCCGAGCAACTCTGCATGTCGAGTTGCCGATGACTGATCACCAACGCGTTGCAAACTGGTTAGCAACTAGTAGCGCCGTGTGCGGCTGCTAATTGAAATCAACGGGCGGCAACTATTTAGCGACTGATTGGCGATTTAAGTTTGCAACTGGTTTCTTTTTAGTCGCTTCGTGTGCGTGCGGAGGGCATAAGTGATCCGATAGCTCAGACGCCAGCGTGGTTGCTACTCACAAGTCAAAGTGTGAGGTGGCGGGTTCGAATTCCAGTTGTAACAATTTTCTTTTTCTTTACCCAAATAATTATTCAATATGTTATATTTACAAATTTATTTGTGACAACCAACTTTTTCTCAAAATTATTCTGCTTATTTTTATTGTTACAAGTGTCTACGGAGTAATAAAGTATTTTCTGCAAAATATTTTGTATAGAATCAACATTTTACAGCTTTTTCACATTGCTTTCTTACTTTTTCACGAACATTTAGTACGATTTCATAAACATTTAATTCATATTTATAATAAAGGGTCTAAATTTTTTATGCATTTACATAAGTAAACAAGTATTGAAGCAGATTTTATATTATCGCTGAATCCATTAGCCAATCAGAAGCGATTAGACGAAACTTTTACGGCTGCATTTTGTGTCAGCGCTTCTGATTGGTTAATAGACGCAGCCATAAATAGTTGCCTTAATATTTGCTTACATATCTTTCCCGTATCTTTTCAGTTTTCTACTTCAACTATCAGTAGTTTGCTGCTTCCATCGAGGTCTAATACAAATTAAATCTAATCCGTCAGTATTAAATCTCGATGGCTGCTTCACCCCTTCACATCTTCATACGTCATAATTTACTTGAAGCCATCTCATCTAGATAGCCTGCTGGCGAGGCCGACGAGTTCTCGACGCGACGAAGACCTCGAATCCTCTCGTGTTTTAAGGAAAATTCTCTGGCTGATGTATAAAATAGTGATGTCCGTTGGATCCGGATCTCTGATTCGGATCTGATAATATCCGGATTTCGGATCTCTGATATCGGATCCAGATTTCGGATATCAGATCCGGATTTCGAATCCTTTCGCTGGATGCGTATTAAGACTAATTAGGACTTAAGAGGACTAGGCTATCACTTAATAAAAGCTTTTATAAACTGCTTTCAGAAAAAGTTTGCATATACACAATTTCCTGTCTAGGATCCGATTTTCAAATCTCGGATCCAAGATCCGGATCTCAGATCTCGCATCCAAGATCCGGATCAGAGATCTCGGATCCAAGTTCCGGATCTCGGATTTCTGACCCAACATCCGGTTCTCGGATCTCGGACCTAGGTCCGAAAAAAAGATCCGGATATCTGGATCTTGACATCACTAGTATAAAACCCTCACCGGTGAAAAGAGTTAGCGAGAATTTCTAACTTTTTCTCAGTTAGGACCAGAGACAAGGTTGCTTAGTTTCTCTTCTAGTTAGGACTAACCGGCTAGGCATAGGACATGGATGAAGAAAAGATGGATGGGACACTCCATTGCCTTCCTCAGTGAGTTTGATTTTGGGGCGACATCTGGAGCTTTGCGTAGTACTAAATATAATCGTCTGCTTAGACATAGCCCCCTAGATAGTATGGCTATAACTATCTAGGGGGCTATGGCTTAGATTAGGTTAATAAAATTAAAAATAGACTAAAAACAATAAAATAAAAAATATAAAAAAACTTGCTAAGCACACTTTTATCTTAAAAAGCCACTTAATATATGAATTAATTTTTTAAAAAATTTCTAGTACTACGCAAATCGAAACGATGGTCGTGAGGTTTCGGTTTAGTACGACGCAAAGCAGAAAGTGAAACTATTTTTCTTATTTCCCAGACAGTTTTGGTTTAGTACTACGCAAATCGCCAGAGAGCGCCACTGAAAAAAAAAAAAAACTCACGCTCGACGCATAAGAGTGTCCCATCCATCTTTTCTTCACTAACCGCAGCTGCGTTTTCGACCGCGTTAAAATGACGTCACAGTTTTCTCACCAGTTACATTTTCTGGCCTCAGCCTCTGATTCACGAGTGAATGATTGTCTATAATTGATCATTGTCTGTAAATTTAGACCGTTTATTATAAATATGAATTAAATATTTGTGAAATCGTACTAAATGTTTGTGAAATCGTACTAAATGTTCGTGAAAAAGTACGAAAGCAATGTGAAAAAGCTGTAAAAGCAATAACTATTTTATTTTATTTTTCGAGGTAGCGGGTTCGAAAGGGAAATCTTTGTGAATGTAAAGGAGGTGTGCTTTCCAATGGATTTTCTTAAAAGCCCTTGTTCTTGTAAAAAGTCCTCATTTATTTGTTGTGTGAATTGTCGTGGTATCTTTTGTTTTCCATGCTTCTATGATAATTGTCATTCTGGTTCATGTATATCATTTTAATTTACCGGTAACTGATTAACATTAAGGTGTGAGTCAAAATGATAGCACCACAGAGGAACACGCCAAGTACAGAAAACATAAAACATATATAATAATCTTTTATTTATTTTTTCTTTTGTATGACACTACCGGTAAAAACAAAGTTTTATAATATGGAAATTGCAAATCACATTATCAATTTAATCAATAAAAACATAAATTTGCCACTTGTAAACCGAGTCAAAATGATAGCACCATCAACCCCCCTCTACCTAATGAGACCAACCTGTGGCACCTATTTTGCATACAAGGTAAGAAATGATAATGAGAAACATGAAAACCAAATCATTTTTCATTTCCGTGTGAAACAATTCATTACCACTACATCTTACAATGTGTCGTGGTAAACAACTGACACGATAACAGAATTATACAAAGCTGGACATTCTCTCAGAGAAATTGGCACACGAATCGAGCGTTCCCATAAAGTTGTCAGCAATTTCATTCAGAAAGATACTTATGGGACGAAAAAATCAACTGGGCGCCACCCTGCTCTTTCAACACGGCAAAAAAGATGTGTCATGAAAGAGCTAGCGCACTCTCAATCTAGCACACGATCTGTTGCATCACATCCTGCAATTCAGGTATCACAGTCCACAATTGTACGAACTGCGAAATCATGTACACGGCTTGCATACAAAAAACTGAAAGTGATGCCTGCACTGAAACCACAACATAAGACCAAACGAGTGGCCTAGGCTCGTGAACACATAACCTGGAGAACACAGTGGGACACAGTCATCTGGAGTGATGAGAAGTTAAACTTAGATGGTCCGGATGGCTGGTCCTACTACTGGCATGATGTCAGAAGAGAAGAGTCGCTGTTTTCAAAGCGTCAACAAGGGGGTGGATCTTTGATGGTATGGGCAGGATTTAGATCTCGTGGCAAAAAAAACCCTTGCTTTCCCCTCTGGTAGAATGAAGGCTGTGGACTATCAGGAGTTGCTAGGAGTTCGTCTTCTGCCTGTTGCGGAAAACCTGGGTGGACCGTTCTTCATATATCAACAGCACAACGCACATATTCATACAGCAAAAACAACCTGGGAATGATTCCTGCAGAATGGAGTGTGTGTCATGGATTGGCCACCAATTTCCCCAGACATTAACCCGATGGAAAACCTGTGGGGAATCCTGGCAAGAGCGGTCTACAAGGATGGAAGGCAGTTTCAATCCATTGCAGAACTGAAGCAAACAATTTTGTTGTCTTGGGATCAAATTAACAGTCAACAGCTTCACAAACTTGTTGCAACAATGCCTACGAGAGTGTTTAAGTTGATCTCAAGACAGGGAAGTCACATCGGGTACTAGTAATATTTTGTTCCTTCAATTTCAATACTGGTGCTATCATTTCGACTCAGTTTACAAGTGGTAAATTTAGGTTTTTGTTGATTAAATTGAAAATGTGATTTGCAATATCCATATTCTAAAACTTGTGTTTACCAGTAGTGTCATACAAAAGAAAAAATAAATAAAAGATTATTATATATGTTTTATGTTTTGAGTACTTGGCGTATTCCTCTGTGGTGATATCATTTTGACTCACACCTTATTACTTCTGTGTTATATTGCTATTTTTTACCCTTTCCATACATAATAGGCTATTTTGCTGAAAATACTTGGGTTACTTATATTACTCCGTAGACACTTGGAACAATAAAAAGAAGCAGAATAATTTTGAGAAAAGGAAAATTTTGTGAAAAAGTTGGTTGTCACAAATAAATTTGTAAATATACTACAACCTGTGACAATAAAGTTCTGTGAATGATGGCATATTGAGAGTGGATTGCTCGCGTCCATGAAACAGCAGTTACTATCCTTCAAAGTAATCCCCGTCGATGGTAATGCACTTCTGGGAACGCCTGGACAAGTCATGGAAACTCCTGGCGTAGTCGTTTTTAGGGACAGCCTTCAGCTGGGTCGTAACATTACGTTGGATGTCTTCTACGGTGTTCCGGCCTCCTCGGAACCTTTTAAACCACTCATAAACACACTTCAAAGTAATAGCACTTTCTTTGTAAACTGTTGTCATCATTTCATGAGTCTCTTTCGTTCGCTGATCCATTTCGGGTTTCGACCGCGCGTACTCTCTGCCTTCTCTCTTCAATGTCCTGTTTAAACACAATAAACACAGTCACAGCGCTGATTCTCTCAAATTTGTTTAAACATGTCTCGACCTGTCTGGGGCAGGATACGACGATGGTGCACTCTTACGACCGTTACCAATTTGACGTCATTCACCGAACTTTATTGTCACAGGTTGTATATTGAATAATTATTTGGGTAAAGAAAAAAAAATTGTTACAACTGGAATTGGAACCCGCCACCTCATACTGTGACTTGTGAGTAGCAACCACGCTGCCGTCTGAGCTATCGGATCACTTACAATCAAGGAGGAAAAGTTTCCCTTATGTATGGTGTTCGAAATTTTAAACCGTCTTTTTTCAAAATTGGCTGAATAGTGCGCCTTAATATTTAAGTACCGGGTGGGCAAGAAATAACGTGAGGTGTTCAGAGCTCGCTAGCGGGAATTCTATTAGGCCAAATGCAGTACAATTTGATGTATATACTTAATGGAACATGCAGTTTCGATTTCTGCAAAAAAAAAAGTACCAAAAGTCGCCATAGGGGGCGCTTATTTCAAGAAAACAATGAATACATTTGCATAAGCGCGTTCCGTGTTGAGCAATCGTGACAATAAAAGGCAAGGCTGAGGATTTCCCATCATTTACGAACGAATGGCCTGACGATGACGCTTACTCTGCCTGACCGGGCGTTATTAGTCAAGTTGTTTTATCAGAAAAGCGACAATGCAAGTTCTGCCCTTCGTGAATTCCGGCGATTGAAAACGTTACGAAGAGGACCGATGAGCACAACTAACTTACGGAAAATGATTGAACGATTTGAATCTACCGGAACTCTAGGAGTGCAACCAGGCCGGGGACGCAAACGAATCAGGCAGCAACACGTTGAAGAAGTTGCAGCTGCTGTTGTGGAACAGGAGATTACTACTGTGCAGGGTACCAGCAGTGCACACGCAATAGCACGCCAAACAGATATCCCATATTCGACGGTGAGGAAAATTTTGCATAAGATATTGACATTTTATCCCTATTAACTCACACCTGTTCAACAATTGCTTCCTGGAGATGAACGTACCCGAATTGACTTTTCGTTGAGATTTTTAGCACGTATGGAAGTGGATGATGCATGGCCATGGCCATTTTTATTTGAATGATGATATCAATACCCACAACTGCCGTATTTGGGCTGCATCAAATCCACAAGTGTGTCTGCCAACTCCTATGCATTCACCGAAACTAACAGTATGGTGCGGCTTTACTGCTTCTTTCATCATCGGCCCGTACTTTTTTGAAGAAATCCGTCCCCGTGGACCAGTGAATTGTTTCGTCAATTCTGCCAGGTATGCCGATATGCTTGAGAATTTTGTGATACCACGATTGCAGGAAAAGGGTTGTCTGGATTCTACCACTTTTATGCAGGATGGTGCGCCACCGCACATCGGACGTCAGGTGCAGCAGATCTTGCGAGAACGTTTTTCAGACAACAGAATAATTAGTCGTGCATTTCCCATGGTGTGGCCACCCAGGTCGCTTGTGATTTTTGGTTATGGGGATATTTGAAAATCCTTGTGTATCGAGCACATGTTCCTGAGACCTCTCAACCTTAAAGGATCAAATAACGTTACATATCAGACTAATTAATGCAGATACGCTGCGAGCTGCCGTAGAAAATGTCGTGTAGCGCATGCAGCTTACTGGAACGGCACACTGGTGGTCATATTGAAACACATTTGGAATTAAAAATAAAACATTGTTTATTGTTGTTACTAAAGTTG
>JAHWFO010014398.1:0-11281 GCA_023313115.1 Rhysida immarginata
CATCACGACCCCACCTAGCAATTTTCAATGGACAGATATATTAAGTAATATGTCAAACAAATCTTAATGACGAGATACAAGCGAATATAAATTACTATTTCGGCCAATAAATATGGTTCAGGAAATGAACCATTTTGAAAATTGTTGCAATCGAAACATTGGCACGTGCACTAATGGTACCTTTATGACATCTTCAAAAATTTTCAATGATAAGATATGGCATGTAATATATCAAACAAATTGTGATGATGTATCATAAATGAATATCACGTAAAAGTAATGATAGTCCAAATTGGTTTCAAGAAACCTGGTTTAGTGGAACCATTATGGTTCATTGGAACTTTCAATACCAAAATATGGCATATAATATATCAAACGATTTGGAATAGGGTGCCATGAATAATTATAACGTAAAATTCATGTTAATCCAAATTGGTTTCAAGGAACCTGGTTTAGTGGAACCGTGATGGTTCATTGGAACTTTCAATGCTAAAATATGGCATGTAATATATCAAACGACTTGGAATGATGTGTCATGAATGAATATGACGTAAAATTAATGATAGTCTAAATTGATTTCAAGGAAGCTGGTTTAGTGGAACTATTCTGGTTTTGTGAAACCATTAAGGTTCATTGGAACTTTCAATATCAAAATATGGCATGTAATATATCAAATGACTTGGAATGAGGTGCCACGAATAAATATAACGTAAAGTTAACGATAGCCGAAATTATTTCAAAGTTACGAGGTTTAATGTTATCATTATAGTCCATTAGGAACTTCCAATGTTAACATAGGGCGGTTTAAAAAATAGTTGCGCGAATGGTTTTGTTTAACCTTTCGGTACTTGGTTATGTCATTTGTTAATGGTTTATTGAGTATGTTGCAGGGTTTCAAAACACACTGCAATTCTCCCGCACAACTGTTGCAAGGGGTCTATCGAGAGTACACCCAAAGTGGGGATACAACCCATGTCGGAGAGCGGACGGGCCGCCCACGCCTCTTTGATGCCAGAGGCGTTCGCCAGGTGTGACTTCTGACCACAATAAGTTTTGACAGAATTTTTGATTTTTTAAAATATGAACAGTTTTGTCTGGAATTTCACACATGTAATGCTGAAACCGCCCTTTAAGATATCAGAAAGATAGCAACCCTATTGAAAGAAGACCATCAATCAGGTTCTCTGGAGGATAACAAGGAAGAGATGAACAGTGCTGAGTAGTGTAGAGTTTTTGAATTTTTTATTTGACTGAACTATTCAATTTCCTGCTAACCCTGTGCAATTCAATTCAGTTCTTTCTCCTTCCCTTATAGAAGCTTCCCTCTCCAACTTGCTTGATCAATATCCTATGCTGTCGTTTCCTTGGAAGTAGCATCCTGTGCACTGGAGCAGTTTTTTGGTTTGTCTTTACTTCAGCTGACATTTATGAGCTTTTTAGCTTCACTTGTTTTCCACTAAAAGACGTGAGAATATTTCTTCTTTTCTCTGAATCCAGAGGACTGCCGTGACGAAGTTGCATTTCGAAAAGTAAGTTATATTGATTGATAATGAAATGAACTGCACAGTTGGCACTAAGATTTTTAATAGAACAACGCGTTTCTTTTTTCATCGTCTTTAGAGCTAACAGGTACAAAGTAACGAAAATAGGCCTGCGCATCAATTATGTTTTAGCGGTAATTCATTGGTGGAATTAAGGTGTAAACCTGTAAGGAAGAGAAAAATATCATGTTCTAAATTGATAATGCTATTACTGTTTTATACTGCTATTAAAAACAAATGTGCCACTATTTATTGTGTTGGCATAGGTATCTTCGCTGGTCCACGACAGTGGAATTTCCAATGCAACAGTGCGTGCTGAAAGCTACAGAGCTGAATGCTGTCTCATGTTTCTCTGAATGCATTCCTTAGACCATGAATGTACGATTTTCCAAGGCCTTTTTGAGTAGAACCATAGGATCTGGGAAGTTCACTGGAATGGTGCTGAAGTTGATAGCACTAGCTATATTTAATAACTCTGTGTTAGTCGTGTTAAGCGTGTCGTGTTGCTAAAATCTGATGTCACTTCCTGCACGAACCGTGTCCCGTATTGCAAAACGCCTAGCACGGAGCACGGGCTTTTTACGTCCGTGTTCGTGTTAGTTCTCTAGCACTACGTTGGCGCGCATGCTCATTGCGGCATTCCTCATCTGTCTCTCATGAAAAGCTGTAATGGCGGGAAAACGCCGCTTTCCTGAATATTTTATAGTTATACGAATTAATTGCGCCATCATCCCATGATTAATTAGTGTAGAAGGAAAACAATTAATTTGTTCAAGAACTTCGGTTATGGAAAGCAGAAAAGTTATTTCTGATAATCGGAGCAGATTGGGTCGAAAGTAAAGTGTCTATCGCTAATAGCTCCACTATCTCTATCTCGTGGGGAAATTGTAACCACGATAATTAGGACACGACTTTACTGGATGCTAACAACCTGTTCATTTAGCTGATTTCCATTGTTGTTTCAGGCAGACAAAACAATACCGCCTAGAGAGAAAGCCTGCTCAAGGAAAAATCATACATTATTACATCACCTACGGTAGGGACAATTTCGTGCTTATTATTGATAGAAATATGATCAACAATACCCTACCGCAGGTGATTTAACAATACTCTGCCTGATCGGTCTCAACTCAAGTGGCAGCACAAATCGTGCTCGACAGCACAGACAACACGAGCACATTCAAAAATTAACTCAGCACGGATCGTGCTATAACTTAACACGACACGCTTAACACGACTAGCACGGAGTTTTTGAATGTAGCACGATAGCAAGGACAGTCGCCCGCCGCCGCGGAGGAGGAACGGAAGAATTTCCACGTCGTTACAACAAGGGACAACGCAGTAGCAAGAGGAAGCCCGAAACGAGGGAGCTCAAACGTAACCAGCCCGCCGCAACGCCAAAGACGTTGGGTATCCGAGGACAGACGAAATCCTCAACAAAGAGTTCGCCACACGCCGGGCCAAGACGATGGCAACGCTTTAGCGAGAGACGAGAGGAAGGCTCGTCGTCAACCAGCAGCATCAGCCCGCCACGAGGAAGACGACCGTACAGAAGCCGTGTCTTCTAAGGAGCAACAGAGCCAAATAACGCCGCCGTAGCAGTGCCTAACGCCCGCAACGAGGGACGGACGGACGAGAGGATATTCCCGGAAAATATAGCAGGTAACGGGGGGCTTACGTTATCACGTGATACGCGGCCGCTTCGTTCCTGGCTATCCTTTACCTTTACCTTGTAAGGTAAAGCTATCTTTGATAATATGTTTTCTGTAGCTTTTAGTATTAATAACCTGGTCTTGTATGGCAATCATGGTTCCTTCAGTTTCCCCAAAGAGACTCCCTTCACTCAACCAAAAGTTCGATGTAGATATGTAGATGTTGTTTACTATGTGTATTCTTTACATGTTTGTGCTCCAGAAGCTTGCTTAAATTCTAGATATTTATAAAATTCGTCATTTTCCATAGTAGCAATGGGATCTAGTTCTTCTAATGTGAAGCCCCCTACCCTGAGTACTCCATTTTCAATGTGAATGGTTTTTCATTTGTCCAAACCAAATTGCATGTGTATTTCTTTTGAAAATGTTTGTGTAATGTCAAGTAACTGGTGCAATTGTGTTTGTGTGGAGCGTAGATTTTCTTGTCTTCCCTTTAGAGTAAGTGTGAAAGCGTGTAGTGGCAGCTTTTATTGTGTTTATTCATGTAGCCGTAAGTTGTGCTGTTCAGTCTGTTTGAAAGTGCATTTAATGCAAGACTAAACCAGAGTGGGCTCAGTGAGTCGCCATGGAAGATGGCCCGGTTTATCTGTATTTTGTCAGTCGTGATGGTTTCACTGTTAAGTTATGAGTTGCAGTGTAGTTCTCCAATGCAGCACTGGACTTTATAAAATGTGATAAATGTAGGGTTTATTTTATATAATCGTAGTGTATATAAAAGCCATGAATTTGCCGTGGGACCACACTGTTATGAGAGTTGCTCCTTACAAACCATGTGATTTCTACGGCATCCCTTTTGTTGCTCAGTGAGAAAGTTGTATGTGTCTTTGTGTGTAGTGAGAATTTCTGCGAGTATCAAATTCAGTAGAAATGTTTTTCCGGTGCCTCCTGGTGCATCAAGAAAAAGAAGTATACCATTTCAGGCCTGTACATCTCCATAACTGAGACGTACGCGAGTCGTTGATCGGTTGTTAAGAGCCTTTTCTGAGCCTCAACATAAATTTGTAGCGCATCGACGTCGTATTATTTTTCTCGGAACACATGTATATCGACAACATCGTTTCTGTTACGTTCCGGTGGAAAAAGTCCCAGCTGATGGAGGTTTTTTGGTTAATCGACAAACACATCTGCAAGTGATATGAGTACTTCATTGCAAATGTCTTCAGAATACTGTACATACCGGCTAGGGTTGTCTCTGCGTGCTCGAAGAAGTATGTCTTCGCTCATACTCTGTGTTTTTCCCGTAGATGTGGCGGATCAGGAGGCGCACAGGTTGTCAAAATTATGGCGAACAGAGTTCGTATTTGGTGAGCATGACGTGTTTCAGATGTTCAGCCAATGCGTTATCTGATTGTTCATCATTTTCAAGCAAACCAAGTTTAAAACATGCTTCTCTGTATGTCCAACATTCTTGACTATCGATGGTTTTTATAGCTTGAAACGATGTTGGTCCATTGAACACGTGAAGCAGCATTCGTAAATAGAAGATTCAGCATTATTTGGATGCACAGTATATACTCGTCCTAATGTGGCAGTAGAAAATATTCTAGCTATCATAGAATGTCGAGCGCCTCTTTTTCTTCTACAAAATTTCTTCGTTGATTGATTCAAACTGTAATATTGCTGGACTTCATGATATAGCAATGTTTTTGTGAATTCGTCAGTCGAACAAAATTGGAAAAAGCGGTCACCGTTGTGTTTGGTGGATCTGCAGCTCTCTGGAGTGCGTTCTGTTCCGTGAAGTAGACTCGTTGGCCGTTTTCCAAGTCAACAGTTAGATGCATAACAGCAGGAAAGCGTTCGTGAATGTCAAAACCAAAAATTCGCCATACAGCTTCATTACTGCTAATATAACGTCCCATTTGAAATTGTCATACTTCATTAACGGGTTCATTGAGATTCGCAAGTCCGAAAACTGCCATAACGCTGCCTTCATGTATGTATTTACATATGTGTTTGAACGACTTAACTGAATTGCAGGACTCTACGTTGAAAGCGCATTGAATGATTTCGAACGTATTGGAGCGTAGGGAACAATTGGTTATCAATTTCGATATCAACTTTTTTGATTTTGATAGTTGTTGTGTGTCCTCCATCATCTGGTTTTCTTCGTCTGTACAGCGGATAACTATCGCTACCGGTTTGCGTTTCTTTGATCAGCTGACGTGGATAATTTTTGGTGTATTTTCCGTCTTTCATGCATGGTGAATGTGGGTTGTGTAGGCCATATGGCCCGTGAATCATGTTCTTTTTAACAATTTCAAATAATTCTGTATCTTCTTCTGGGTCGGGTAGTTCATCACTAATGATATCGTCAAATTGAGTTGGAGTTATTTTTTCAATCAACCAAATTAAGATATGAGTATCTGGTAAACTCTTTTCTGCCATTCAATGGAATACACCCAGAAGCGAGTTTCTCCATATATGTGGTTCTTAGTGATGAGATCCATGAATCGTATTAATTTTTGTTTGAAAACTCATGCCTGAGGTCATGTCGATGGGATGGTTGTTGGCCAGGCAGAAGTAAATATTTGATTTCATCCCAAGATGGAGTACACGTGAAGGTGATGAAAAGATCTGGACGAATCTATATTTGCGAACATATATCACAGCATCCTGCACATGAGAAGATCTGGACGAGTCTATATTTGCGAACATATATCACAGCATCCTGCGCATATTCTTGCATGTGTCTTGGACTTCCAATATACGAAGCCGGACAATCATTTGTCCAATGTCAACAACTTTTTTATCATTTGCGATTGAATCTCGCAAATGAATATATTCTTCGGCTCGAAGTTTCGATTGATTGTAACCACGGTCTATAGATATTCATGGTCACCGAACTCCATTGTTAAAATGAAGCTAAAGTTTCTAGATCCCAATAGGGCGGGAACTCTATTGAAAAGTGGCGCTGCATGTACAATCGGCCCCAAAACGCCTGCAGCGCCGCCCTATCGACAGACAGAAACCTTACTTTCATTTTCAGTTTCAATGAATAATCTCGGCCCTGATGCGACCTATGCGGCACCTGGCGCGATCTGTTTTCCTTAGCTTCTCGAAACAATGGAAAATGGCCGAAACTCGATGACCATGAATATCTATAGACCGTGATTGTAACGAATGCAATTGAGTCTTTCGCTTTCGATTTTAGCGTACATGTCAACGATGAATTGTTGAAAAATTGACGACACTGCAGGATGTGGTTGGATTGTTGGGCTCGAATCATGATATGGTATGCATAAAAATCCATACAACTAACTGTTTTCGTTGTCGCAGTTCCTGTGGCGGGATTAGTTTGATACAATTACAGATGATATCCATCTTCGCCTCTCGGAAACAGTATTGGATATTGAAGTGCATCATACGATCTGTGTGTTTCAGCAACACGTTGCTTGGTTTAACCTCGTTTGCTGATAATATCTCTGCGGGTAATCTCTGCTATTTGGGTGACTTTCGTTGAAAATCATGAAAGTTTGGCAAAACGTGTGCACGAAACTGCAAATCCACCCATTTGGGTGACTTGCAGTTAAAATCATAAAAATTTGGCCAAATGTGTGCACGATATTATAAATATAACATTGTCTGGCTAAATCATATTCAATATAGTTCAATCTAATCGTTCTTTAATGCTCCTCCAAACGGGAGTAAAAAGAACGACTAGATTGGCCTATATAAGTAATGTCACAATTATGGCAAGGAATCTCATAAATAACATGGCGGCATGATCGTACCTTAATTTATTATATGCTGAAAAGCATATATTGGTTTCTTCCTGTTTGTGTGTCTGTCTGTCCGTCTGTCTGTCCGTATGTCCCACGATTACTCGAGAATGCTAAAACTGGCATTGCTATTCTTCATGGAAAACAAAAAGCAACTGACTATCAGGAAACCTTGCAGCATTATCTCCTGCCAGTTTGGTATGATATTGCTGGATCTAATGGAATATTTGTGCAAGATAATGCATGTTTTCTTGTAGCATTGAAGCATTGAAGCTTCTATCAATTGAAGCTGCAATTACAGCTGCTACTTCAGGGGCCATTGGAGCATTGAAGCATTTATCATGCTCATTCGATGGCGTTTTGTCTGCCCTGATAATGACTTTCAAGTTCTCCGCTCTCACATCCTTCAACGCGAATTTAAAATCTCTGACCAAACAGTTGTGCTCGTGGAATAATCTGCGTAATTCAGCAATAATTTCCCGATCTGTTGCTATACTTAATGTGCATCTTCGATGAATCTCTTTCTTCAAATTGTCCATGAAATAAATTTGCAAAAATTGCGGTTCTTGTTCGGGTACTGGAAGAAGTGAACCAATCTGATGATACACTTGTCCTTGCACTTTAAATGTGGACATGAAATTATCATATCTCACAATATTCGTCGCTCCATATGATGTCGCTTTCAAAGCATTAGTTGTATTTAGAATATGCTGTAGAAAGTGTTTAGACTAACAAGTAGTTCCAGCCACGTAAGTTAGAAGTGGTTCAGGTGGCTCAGCCAATGGTGACAAATTGACTTTCCCATTGGAGCAACACATGCCAGGCGTTTCTTTCTGATATTTCAAAGCGCGACATTGTGTGCACAATGTAGTCATTGGACCAATCACAACATCTCGATGCGTTCTGTAATCGCAGTCTTTATCGTAATGAAATGCCGCTTTCATGAGATCTATTCTACGTCTTGATCGAGTCTGTTGTGAGCGTTCAGTTTCACGTCGTGTGTCTCGCTTTTCGGATGTTGCAGCAGCTCTTGAAGTAGACGCGCTGATCCGGTTAGTTTTTCAGGCGTGCCTCTCGCTCTTCAAATGTTTCAGTAGCTCTTCTGACTGACAGTTGCCGCCCATGTCTGGTTAGTTTTCCAATGTTTGAGTTTTTACGTGGCATTCCAGAGGTTTATACGTTTTCGAGGTATTTTTCCGAATCCTCGGGTTAAAACTAGAAATTCCACCCGTCGCATGACGGGTGTTAACCGTACAGGTTGAAGGGTAAAGAAATGAAAGTGGAGCGTCAATGATGTTCAAAACTTATATTCTGCAACAATATAGGCTACTCTTCATCTGCATATAAAATAAACTGGGCTAATGCGAGTCGGACTCGGGCATCGACGGTTCCGTACTACCATATAATATATTTACCAAAATATGCCAGGTTCTGGAGGGTGTGCCACTGTGTTCTCCATTTTGGCTTTTAAAGACATATAATCTATAATAGTTTAAGTGTCGAAATTTATAAAATAAGCGCTTTGAACAAAAACGTTTTCAAATATTAAATTAACAGATCACCTGAAAAAAGATTTTATGTTTGGCGTTGCGCATGTCCAACTCACATTTGGCGTGTTTTTCATTATTTGTTATAATACTTTAGAGTTTCAACTACAATCATGCTAAGTTTGACGCTTGTATGTATAACCGTTTATACGATAGAACAAAAAAAAAAACAACCAAAAAGAAAAAAAAAAGTTGGAGTTTATCGATCTCATACATATATACTAACATCCATTTTTATATAGATAATATAAGAAATACTAGATTAGAAATGACACTAAAATTATAAGTTGTATAAAATTGTTGTACAATGTCACGTGTATTTAATAAGCAAATGAGCACATGTATTGCGCAGTAGAAAAGAATTCACGATGACAGAAGGCGTAAAGAAATAATTGAAAATGTTTATTAAAGGGAAAACAAAAAGAAATGGCAACAAATCTTCTTAGGTCAACCTATTGCTTAAATACGATATGGCATGAAATAAGCTAAGGCTAAACTTAATCTAAGCTTAACAATATTTGCAATGATACCAACTAAATAAAGCTTCAAATTCAAGCGTAAAGATCAGGCTACTTACGGCCAATGATAAGCTAACACCAATGTCTACAATTCCAGCAATAAAAACTTCGCAAAAGGAACTTGACATGAAAACATGTTACAGTGAAAGATTCGTTACCAATTACAAAATGTTACAGACAAAGGTCAACTCAATTTGAGCGAAACCAAATTTAACATGTAACACGGACACTTCACTTTTTTCTAATTACAATAGACAAAAGTTCCGTTTCACATAACTTTCCAAAATTTCGGGTAAACTGTCTCTCAGTTTATATTACAGTCTTAAGAGTTCGATACACTTAGTAAAACTCAAAATTGCTTAGATAATATGTAAAACTAGGGTTCTTAATTGATACTAAAATAGAAAGTAATAGGTTTACTAGCACAGAAATACTTTGACCACATCACAATTTGGCATTGAAATTACATCCATTAAGGTAACCACAAACTCCGTCACACACAAACACAACTTTATCAGCATTGGCCTAAAAAACACTTTTAGTTGAAAACTGATATTGGTTAACTAAATGAATAAAACTTATAAACGCACTACCAGGTAAGTTTCACATATCGGATGAACAGGAGCACGGTCGTTGATATGAAACAGGCATTAATACACCCAGGAACGTTGTTCGTTCACCATTAGCATAAAAAGATAAAGCAACAGCTGTTACGGCACGCAATATAAATAACACCATTTTTCCTTAAATAACTTCGATGCTACGAAAAAGGGGCTCACACGCAATAAGGTTTACGAATTGCCGGGAAGGCAATTATTTAGCTTAAGTGAAACCAAAATATCGGTCAAGGTAAGCCTCTATTCCGAAAGGCCACAGTCCTTGACCCTCGAATGAACTCTTAGCTCACTGTATCTGAGCTCCAGAAAACATCGTTTCGCTAATTGAATATTAAGGCCTAATTGAAATTGGGCGCTTACCAGTAAAAGAGGTATGTATTCCAATGTCCACGTCGATGCCGCTGTCGCCTCGATGTCCAAATTGGGCTCTTTTACTCGATGCCGCTGTCTCCTCGCTTTTTACCCTCGAAGGCCGGGAAGCTAACTTTGTCGAAATGTGTTGTCCGCTGCCTTCCCTCCTTCTATTTATATCCAGAAGCATTCTGCTACGCTGAGTTTCTTTCTGCCTCCTCCATGAGCCTTCTCCCGATCTCGCTCCACTGGCTCCACTATAACGTATCTCTCGATCGTCGCTTTTCCATCCGCCACGACTAATCTCCCGCGGACCTCGCTGATTGGCTCGTGCGTGTCGTTCCTCTTGACGTGCCAGATTTCGCCGTCCACCTTCCGGTTTCGATCGGTAGAAGAAACGGGTCCGGTAGCAATGGACGACATCATTGGAAATCGCGATGTCATTCGAATTCCGTGACATACAATCACTTATTTCCTAACCAACCATTGTTGTATAACAAACTCATTGTAAATAACATCTTTATTATGAAATATATCTTATTTCAAGTTTAAAAATGCAGCTTCGTCACAGCTTAAAGAAGTCGAGTATAAAAGCGAAATTGGTTGTTTATCTTTTCTCTAATAAAAACGTATTGAAAAGCTTCTATTTATTCATTAATCGACACAATACAAGAACTTTTCACAACTATACAGATCGTTTTATTTGCAAGTGTTGATTAATAAGGCGACTTACAAGTAAATAATTGTAACCTTATGTCATTGATTTTAGGGTTTTACACAATGGGTGTCAATGCAACCTCAATCAGCTTGAGTGGACCACCCCCCTTTCTTCTCTAAATCAGAATCCAATGCAATGAATTCCAAGACAGCTAGCTCAAATAAATTCAATATACAAAATCAAGGACATAGGTTAGGTTCTTTAAGAAAAATTGGCAGGTTGTGACTTATTTATTTCAATAAGGAAAGCAAGGTTTGGATTTAAATAAATGTTCTCTTTATTCAAAGATAAACAAACCAATGAGATACAAAATTAAATAAAGTCTTAAATCTAAATGAAAAGAAAGTAGATAGATCTTAACACGAAAGAAGAAAGTTAATATTAAAATTCCCAAGTACTTATATCTAAGATAACAATATCGGAATAAAAAGAAAACACAAATCCACAAAAAAATTTTTTAATGACTCAGATGTACATTTCGGAATTCATAATTCCTTCATCAGTGAGTGATTTTACAGAACGAGAAGACCAGAATTTATAAGAAGCTGAGGCGAATAC
>JAHWFO010014409.1:0-13668 GCA_023313115.1 Rhysida immarginata
TATTAATGAGAAATATCTTATGACCAACAATGCAAGGCAAAGTTTGTGCAACAATAGGTAACAACAATGGTGTCAACACGCAATGCACCAACACTAGGCAGCGATCAACAATATATATCTCATGACCAACAATGAAAGGTAAAGTTTGTCCAATATACATAAATTTCAATTTGTAACAATGCATTGAATTCCTGTTATTCAGGCTTTTCTTAGAAGAGATAGTTCTTAGTATTTAACAATTTCTTGAAAATCTTTAAAAATGATCAGCAAATGGAGATAATGGAGAGTTAGCAGACTATTGAGAAAGTGGAAAGATGACAGAGGAGGCACTCCTTTAGCTCCGTGCTGTATTGAGCAAATGGTAAGCATGTCAGTAGAAGAATCTGCGATCATAAGACTACACAAAGAGATGAAGTTTTGATTCAAGACATCGGGAAAAAAAGGGAATTGCAATAACATCAAGTGTACATCTAAAGTAAGATTACGTGAATAAGAAATTATTTAGCAGTGGCATTTTTGGAGAGGTTTATCTATTGTGAGCCTTTAAAAATTTCTTTTTCAAATTTTCATTAAAAATTTTTTCCTGTATTAATTCTAAGCGTTTTCATGTGTTTATTTTTAAGATATTTCAAAATTTATTCCAAAAAAAGTTCGAGCCACGCCGGGGTTATCACCTAGATTCGTTGGTAGCTCAGCAGATCCAAACATTTCCTAAAAAAACATTTTGATTATATTCTGTGGGAAAGAGTATATTTTGGAAACTGAGATGCTGATAATGCGATGACTGAACGTTTGTTTCCAAGAATTATTGATAATGAGCATAAAGTGAAGATGCAGTTCCAGAACTATAATAAGATGGCATGTATTGATTAGCAAAGGAGTCACGCGTGTCTTCCTTGAGCTCCCTATCAAACGTCCAGACAACTGGAAAAAATTTATGTGTCTGGAAAGAAACGAAAAAGAACGAGTATTGGTCAGGAAAATCTGCAACTAAAAGAGAAAAAGTTATACGGGCATTAGAAACATCTGAACAACGGGAGTTTTTAACAGAGTAAGAGACTATGAGAGCTGCTACGTCAAAGGCAAGAAAAACTTGAATCTAAAGTATCTAGTGATGCTCCGCAGCGGTGACGCAAGTGAAGAAGAGTTTAGGTGAAGCCTCGGTATATCACCTAGAATTCCTGTTTTTCATATTTTTCGTAGAATAGATAGTCCCTTTGCTCTGTGTTGTATTGATTGAGTTATTTTTTAAGGAATGGGGAGTTATAATTTAATTTTTTGAGATCGTTCTGTTTACCTACATGTGTATTTATCCCGGGCAAGTCCGAGTACCTCTACTAGAGAAAAGGTTTGTGCAACAATAGGTATCATCAATGGTATCAACATGCAATGCACCGACACTATGCAAGGATCAACAATAAGGCAAAGTTGGTGCGTATTAGGTAAGTTTCAATTTGTAACAATACATAAAATTCCTGTTATTCAGGCTTTTCTTAGAATTGATAGTTTTTAGTATTTACCAATTTCTTGTAAATCTTTAAAAATGATCAGTAACTGGATATAATAGAGAGTTAGCAGACAGAGGAAGCATTCCTTTAGCTCCATTCTGTATTGAGCGAATGGTAAGCATGTCAATAGAAGAATCGGTGATTGCTAGACTACAGAAGGAGTTGAATGGCCAAGTTTGGCTACAAGACATCCAGATAAGAAAGGGAATTGTAACAACATCGGCTAGTCTTCTTTATACCGGGTGTTTCAAAAATGACCAGTATATTTGAAAAACTAAACGGACAATGATAGGAATACACCGTGTGTTGCAATATGCTTGGGACAACAGTAAATTTTCAGGCAGACAAACTTTCGAAATTACAAACGGTGTATTTCTATCGCTGCCCGTTTAGTTTTTATTGATTTTTCAAATATACTGGTATAGCGGTTATTTTTGAAAAACTGGGTATATAAAGGAGGATGTTTGTGGGTGGGTTTGTTTGTGGGTTTGTTTGTTTTTTATACAAACCTACAGTTTTATTCCGATCTTGATGAAATTTCGCATACTTGTCTTTCAAAGCATGAGGAATGCCACCGTCTACTTCAGATTTCGGAAAAATTATAATTATCAATAAAAAAATCGATATTCATGGTTATGGCAGGGCATATTAATAAGAAATATCTTATGACCAACAATGCAAGGCAAAGTTTGTAGAACAATAGATATCAACAATGGTATCAGCACGCAATTCACAGTACGCTCGGACCAGCAACAGATATCTCATGACCAACAATGCAAGGCAAAGTTTGTGCAACAATAGGCCCGTCGTGTTCGCATCAACAATGGTATCAATGCGCAATTCACCAATAACAATGAGTACAAAATGATGATGCAATGGTAAGGCAATCATTTCCAAGAATATAACAATGAACATAAAATGATGATGCAATATGGATAAGTTTCAATTTGTAACAATGCATATTATTCTTGTTATTCAGGCTTTTCTTAGAAAAGAGAGTTCTTAGTATTTAACAATTTCTTGAAAATTTTTAAAAATGATCAGTAACTGGATATAATAGAGAGTTAGCAGACAGAGGAAGCACTCCTTTAGTTCCGTTCTGTATTGAGCGAATGGTAAGCATGTCAATAGAAGAATCGGTGATTGCTAGACTACAGAAGGAGTTGAATGGCCAAGTTTGGCTACAAGACATCCAGATAAGAAAGGGAATTGTAACAACATCGGCTAGCCATATCTTTCACTTTACCCACTTGATAAAGGGCAGGGGATGAAATTTTTTCACCGGGTTTTTTGCTAAACCTACATTTTACATGGTGCTCTGCAACTTTCTAAATACCACATGGGGTCTAACCCCTACCCCTACAAAATAAAAATTTTTAAAATTTACCTCTTCACCCTCAGGGATGCGACATGTTTTAATTCTGAATTTGGGGACATTAAAACCAAATAATCAATATTCATTTTCCCCCAATCTGTTCCCCTGGAGCCTTTATTTGGACCTAAAGACGGGACACCAATTATGAAACACCCTGTATACAGATTGTACAAAAGTGTAAACTTGTGTAATTAGGTGTATAGTCGTATGTAAACTTGTGTGAATAGATGTATATCCGCGTGTAAACTTGTGTATATTGTGTATACACATGTGTAAATATGACTATGTAAAAGTGTAAGTAGCTGTGAAAATGTATAAAGATGTATGTAAAAATGTGTAAATAGGTATATACGCATTTAGTAAACATTCCGTTAATGAGTCTTAAGTCTTGTACAATCGATTCAATTGATCCGAGAATGGCGACTCGTAATTTCGGGTCAAACATCTTACTGACATATGTGTCCAATGATTCTCTTAAATGGGTCGCATTAGAAAAATCATAGGACTCTCACAAGCGGGTTATATTAACCGCATATGAGAATCCTATGATTGTTCCATTACGGCCCATTTCAGAGAGTCATTGGACACCTATGTCAGTAAGAGTTGTTTGTCCCGAATTCGAGTCGCCATTCTCGGGACAATTGACTCGATTGTACAAGGCTTAAGACTCATTAACGGAATGTTTACTATACGCGTATATACTTATTTACACATCTTTACATACATATTTTCACAAATTTACACACGTGTTTACAGGATTACACTCACATTCACTTGTTTACACTTATGTACACAACTGTACAGCTTACTTACGAAAGTTTACACGCATTTATATACAGTACTAGCAGAGGTTGCCTGGGATAATTACACTTGCAGGTAAAGAGAACAGTCTGAAAAATTAAATTATAACTTCCAATTGGTTTAATAATATCTCAATCAAAACAACACAGAGCAAAGAGACTATCCATTCTAGGGAGACACACCTAATCAATAGACGTTGCCTTATTAATGTTCTGTCACTGCATCTTCACTTTATGCTAATTGTCAATAATTCTTGGAAACGAACGTTCAGTCATCGCATTATCAACATCTCAGTTTCCAAAATATACACTTTTCCATAGAATATAGACAAAATGTATTTTTATGAAATGTGTGATCTGCTGTGCTACCAAATAAGCAAGGTGATAACCCCGGGGTGGCTCGGACTTTTTTTTGGAATAAATAAAACGCGTAGAATTAATACAGTAAAAATTCTTAATGAAAATTCGAAAAAAAATTTTTAAAGTCTCACAATGGGTGAACCTTTCCAAGGATGCCACTGCTAGTCTAAAAAATTTCTTACTCACGTAATCTTACTTTAGATTTACACTTGATGTTATTAAATTCCCTTTCTTCTCTCGATGTCTTGTAGCAAAACTTGGCCGTTCAACTCTTTGTGTAGTCCAGCAATCACCGATTCTTCTATTGACATGCTTACCATTCGCTTAATACAGCACGGAGCTAAAGGAGTGCTTCCTCTGTTGTCTTTCCACACTTTCTCAATAGTCTGTTAACTCTCCATTATCTCCAGTTACTGATCATTTTTAATAATTTTCAAGAAATTTTTATGTGCTAAGAACTCTCTTTTCTAAGAAAAGCCTGAATAACAGGATTTCTATGCATTGTAAAAAATTGAAACTTATCCATATTGCATCATCATTTTATGTTCATTTTTATAATTTTTGGAAAGATTGCTTTATCATTGCATCATCTTTTTATGCTCATTGTTATTGGTGAATTGCGCGTTGATACCATTGTTAATGCGAACACGATGGGCCTATTGTTGCACAAACTTTGCCTTGCATTGTTGCTCATGAGATATCTGTTGCTGGTCCGAGCATAAAGTGAATTGCGTGCTGACACCATTGTTGATGCCTATTGTTGCACAAAGCATTGTTGGTCATGAGATATATATTGTTGGTCCATTCAGAGTGTTTGTGAATTGCGTGCTGATACCATTGTTGATACCTATTGTTCTACAAACTTTGCCTTGCATTGTTGGTCATAAGATATTTCTCATTAATATGCCCTGCCATAACTACGAATATCGATTTTTTTTCGATGATTATTATTTTTTCCGAAATCTGAGGTAAACAGTGATCTTCCTCATGCCTTGAAGTCAAGTATGCGAAATTTCATCAAGATCGGAATAAAACTACAGATTTGTATAAAAAACAAACAAAACCACAAGCAAACCCACCCACAAACATCCTTCTTCTTCTATATATATAAGGATGTTTGTTTGTTTGTGGGTTTGTGGGTTTGTTTGTGGGTTTGTTAGTGGGTTTGTTTGTTTGTTTTTTATACAAATCTACAGTTTTATTCCGATATTAATAAAATTTCGCAAACATGACCTTCAAAGCATGAGGAAGGTCACTGTCTAACTCAGATTTCGAAAAAATAATAATTGTTGAAAAAAAATCGATATTCATGGTTATGGCAGAGCATATTTTTATTTTTTTATTTATTTATTATTTATTATTAAGGAGTTAAGATATCTCATAAAAAGCCCAACAGAGATCTGTATGGTCTAATGGACCGACAAGTTAGATCTCTGAGGGCTCCAACCAAATACAAGTACAAGTTAGTAGAACTAAGTACCATTGTTGATACCTATTGTTGCACAAACTTTGCCTTGCATTGTTGGTCATGAGATATTTTTCATTAATGTGCCTTGATATAACCATGAATATCGATTTTTTATCGATAATTATTATTTTTTTGAAATCTGAAGTAGATAGTGACCTTCCTCATGGTTTGAAGGTCATGTATGCGAAATTTTATCAAGATTGGAATAAAACTGTTGATTTGTATAAAAAACAAACAAACAAACAACCAAACATCCTTCTTTATATATATAGAAAAACTAGCAGAGGACCCGGCGTTACCCGGGATAATTACGCTTGTAGGTAAACACACACACATACATAAAGAAACACACACACTTTTCCCAATCATCTGAACGCTTGTTAGGGAGCTGAAGGAAGACACGTGTACCTCCTTTGCCTCATCGAGAGAATGCCCTATCTATATCGTCTATTATAATCATTTCGTGTTCGTTATTAATAATTCTTGGAAACGAATGTTCTCTCATTGCATCATCATTTATGTTCATTGTTATAATTCTTTGAAAAGAACTTTTTATCATTGCATCATCATTTTATGTTCATTGTTATAATGATTTTGCATCTCAATGGTTCAGCACAAAAGATGGCGGCGGGAGCAGATGTACTGACATGAGCTCCAAGAAAATTACTACGGAGAGTCAGTAAGCGTTAATAGACTCGACTTTTTAAGTGCTTCTAAGATGATTTAAATTGTGAGAGTAACCAATTAAATCGTTAAAGATTGAAGTCAACAGATTTTAATCGAATCCATCGACGATTCCATTACCTTGAGGCCCCGCTTTCGACTTCCAACGGACTAGTCCTCTGCCGGTGCGTGTTTCAACGTGATACATTTTTTTATGTGAGTGAGTAATTTTATTTCGTGTTTTTCAAGTTACATTCGCCGTCTTTATACTCAATATGCCTCGCAAAGGAGCCGAAAAGCGTGCCAAACAGGCATCTAACAATCTCCACCCTCCCTCAACTGATTCTCCGGTGAAGTCTCTTATTGAGGACATCCTAACTTCCCAAGTTAAGAAGGGGGTGTTAGAGATTTTCAAGAATCCGCAATTTGTTGAAAAAATTAGTGCTATCATTGGCGAGATACTAACTCAGAAGATTAATACAAGGTTAGATGAAATTACGAAAAAGCTGGAAACTCTGTCTCTCCAAATGAGTTCTGTTGGTACTCAATTACAATCTCTCGATCAGAAGTACGCTGTCCTTCAGGACTAGTTTGTATCATTGGAAAATGAATTTATTAGAAATGGTGTTTCTAGGATCGAGGAGAATTCTAAATCAATCGACGAACTGGAGCAGTACTCTCGCTGCTCCAACCTTAGGATCTTCAGAGTGGCAGAGAAGCCTGCGGAAATTCTTACCACTGTTATTCCGGATCTATTGGCGGACAAATTGGATATTTCTGTTAAACCTGCGGACATTCTCTCAATACATCGGCTAGGTCCACGGTCGTCACCTTCGCCCCATCCCATCATCATGCAGCTGGCGTCGCCGATGCTGCGTGACCTCATCATTAAGAATCGCAGATATCTGCAAGATATTAAAGTAGTGATTCTGGAGGACTTGACCGCCTCGAGATACAAATTATTGAAAGCGGCGAAGGCGAGATTTGGTGTGAAGTCGGCTTGGAGTTTTGGTGGTCAAATTTTCGTGAAAGATTCGATCGGCAAGCCCGTCCATGTTTCGTCGACGGAAGACTTCAATTCCGTGACTTAAGTAGCTGTGGATTTTTTTTCATCCTTTTTACTGTCGCCAATTTACTGTACTATGTATGGTGTATATCTAATTTCTCTCGTTTGAAATTTATTTATAAGACAAATGTGAATCTAGTATAATTCAAATCTTTATATATAAAAATTCAGGCTCAGGGTGCGTCTGTAAATGTTCTAAAAACTTTTGAACCACTTATCCGATTGAGCTCATATTTTCAATATATATTCCTTAGGACCAGAGTAAGGTTTACATGTCCCTAAAGTAGTGGGGAAGGGGTAAAAATCATATATCTTGGTTTATGTTTGTTTGTTTACTCAAGAGATGGCGCCAGAATTTGTTTATCTTTTCCTTGAAACCGAAACTGGACTAACTGCGCAGAGGCAGGACAGAAAAAAACTTCCATTTTCCTCCGGATGTGTAGTAGTGTTTGCACATTTCAAGGCAGGAAACACAAGTTTTTTGCTGTCCTGCTTCTGCGCAGTTACTCCAGTTTCGGTTTCAATGGAAAGGTCTATATAAAAATTCAGGGTGCGTCTGTAAATGTTCTTAAAACTTTTGAACCACCTATCCTTTTGAGCTCATACTTGCACCAGATGTTCGTTAGGTTCAGGGTAAGGGTTTACAGGTGCCGAGTGTCAGGTTGGCCCAAAGGGGAAAGGGTAAAAAAAATCTTTTCCTTGATCTGTCTGTCTGACATGATCCTACGATATGCGCCAACACTACCTCTACTCAAAGCCTGAGCGCGAAAACGTCATGCATTGTTACATCATACACGGTAGTGTTACTGTTAATCATATTTCAACCAATAATAAGCCTGAAATTGTCCCTACCGTAGGTGATGTAACAATGCAAGATTTTTCCGTGAACAGGCTTTCTCCCTAGGCGGTATTGTATGCGCACCAACAATGTATGTCATGTCGTACAACGCAAAGCAAAGTTTCTGCAATAATAGGCCATAAAAAATTACTTTGGCTATGGTCATGGATGAAGAATTACAGGATGGGAAACACCACTGTTTAAAGGGTAAATTTTTTTTTCACTGGCGCTTTCTGGCCGTTTGCGTGGGCATTACTCTCTGTCTAGCAGACGACTTTACTTTTCCTTATTGGCCTCGATGGCTTAGTGGTTGCGTGATCTCCTCTGATCAACACCTCCTAGACAGAAGGCCTGATAACGGAAACGTCATACATTGTTACATTATCATTAGTCGACCAAATTTAGGGCTTATTATTGTTAAAAATAGAGTGGCAAAAAGCGAAGCAAATTGAGCCATGACAGTTCTGGGCAAGAGTGAGCCGTGGAGTACTTAGCAATCTGGCTGCTTTGCTTTTGAAGATTTTGGGCCTGAGGAATAATTAATTCAAAACCATTCCTCAAAGTTGTTCTGCGTACAACTGTACAAACAGACACGAAAAAGGATCAGGAACCATTTTCCACAAGCGTAAATCAAAAATACGTAACTAAAATGAAAATCCACAAATGAAAGCCGATCGAAACGAAATTGAAATTGAAATTGAAATCATGATCGAAAAATTGTTTATAAAATATAATAAAATACTTCAAACACAAAGTAAACGAAAAGATAAACTTATCACTCCGTGATCGGCGTGTGAAAGAATTATTAATCAGCTACTCTCGTGTTTAGCCATGTGTTTTGCATCATCTTCACTCACTTTCGGCCATGACAACTGTTCTGGGCATGGAGCTTCCCAATTTGCTTCAAGTAACAACAATTGCTTCGGAGTCTATCTTTAATATACGTCATTGGATGCAACAGTGTATGACGTTTCCGTTATCAGGTCTTCTGTCAGATGGTGTTGCTCTGATGCCCGTAGATGTGGCTTCGATCCCGGCCGAAGACGACGAGGATTTTTTCAGGGGCAAAATACTATTATATAAAAGAAAGAGCGAAAAATGTATGCACTCACTCATTCATTCATTCATTACGAAATCTCCAGAACTATGAAGCCTACAAACATGAAATTTGGCAGGTATATTTCTCTCGGTTTCTAGGTGAGGGTGATAGAGGGATTAAATCTAAGCAACATTTACCTCTTTCATTTTTTTCTCTGGGGCATTGTTTTTGAGATAAAAAATGTTGAAATCCTACCTGCAGGAAACAGTTGTTTGGAATCTGCGGAGACACTTAAAGACATTGGTATACGAGACACCAAAGAGATCCTTTGAAGAGCTGGTAGCCGGAATCGCCATAGCTGCGGACCAGATTCGCGAAAAACCAGGAAGTTTTGAACTTTTTACGTCAGTCCATGCGGCGACGTTGTGAAGCATGCATTCATGCCAGAGGGAGTGAATTAGAACAATTATTATTGATTAAAATAGGAAAGAAAATTCCACAGCCTGGGTTCGAACCAGGAACCTTCTGCTCACCATGCAGACGCGCCAACCAATTGCGCCACTGTGGACATGGAAGCATTAACGCTATCTACATGTTCTTAGGGCTGGTTGGAGCAGTACCCAGTTCGTAGGCTAGGGCTATCTTTCCTACTGCGTATAATCGTTCCTGGTTCGAACCCAGACTGTGGAATTTTCTTTCCTATTTTCATCAATAATTTCAACATCTGAGGTTTGGCGTGAAAAAAAAAATCCTCTTAAGACCTTTCATTTATTAATCTAGAACACTTATTGTGAAACATGTGCATGTTTCATAAAAAACAAGTCATATTAATTACTGTAAGCAATGTGTTTTTGTTCTTTTTATTACATGATTGACCATGATTTTGCCGTGGTCCAGAAATACGGGTTGAATAGCATATTACGTCTACGCGACGTCCAACAATTTTTATCTCAAAAACAATACCCAGAGAAAAAAATGAAAGAGGGAATTGTCGCTTAGATTTGAGCCCTCCATCAACCCGTGTTTGTACACTACCCTGCATACATAAATATGAAAAAACTATATTTTTCTCCGAGCGACGCCGGGTACTACAGCTAGTACATAGTATAAGACAAATGTTCTGTTGCCAAAGCTAGTATATAATGGTGATGCCATAGGTACTAATAATTTAGTTTTACAATTTTTTTATTACTTGTATTTATGTAATGATTCCTGTATTACTTGTATTTAGTAACGATTGGTTTTTTGACCACTGTAATGTATGGTCTTGACCCACGAGGAGTACGAAGTTAATTTTCTTCTCAGAAATCAAGATAACTTTTTCATTGGTATTTTCTGTTTAATTTTTTGTCATAGATGCTTTTGTGTGTCCATATACTGGGTGTAAGTTTTAATTTGCTTGCCTTACTCTCACCTCCATTTTTCCTGAGAATGATTACTTATACTATATTATTATTACTATTGTGTTTGATTACTTAGGAATTGTTTTCCTGTAGTTTGTGGATCAGATTGTGTCCTGCTATTTTGGCTTCCAAAGTATTCTTATCCTCGATAGTATGCCTTCATACTCTTTGCCGGTTTCAGTGGAGTCCGTTAAGGCGTATTTTGACACACACAATGTTTCAGGCGCTGTATCAGTCAGCCAGCTCTCGTTGTGGTATTTGAATATTAGAAGTATTAATGCCAATCTACCAACGATATTGGTTAATCTTGAAAATATCACTTTGACTCCGGATATATTAGTATTCACTGAAACTTGGTGTCATGATGCCAGTGAGATTCTGGCAATTCCCGGTTTTCAGGTAACATCCATTAATCGTAATAACAAGTGTGGGGGTGGCCTTTGCATTTACCTATCCTTTTTCCTTTCCTTTGTTGTTATACCTCAGTATACTACGGTAACGGCTGACTATGAAATATTAACAATCACTATTAACAACAAATTTATTCTTATTGCAGGCCATTTTCAATCACTTTGCACTTTCCTATCTTCTCTATTGATGGATGTTCAAAAAATGAGAAAGGGGTGATTTTAGTTGGGGATTTTAATATTGATTTTTGTAAGCCTACCCCAACTCATAATTTACTTCTGGACCCTATAACCCTTATCCTATTCTGGCGAGTCTGCTGCGACGGTTGTAACGAAACTCGGTGTTCCTCAGGGGTCTGTTCTTTCTCCCCTGTTATTCAATCTATTCATCAATGACCTGCCTCGAGCATTTTCCTCGCTTTCTTCTTTCAGGGTGCTCATGTATGCCGATGACGTTACTTTGTTATCGTCCGGCACGGCAATTAGGAGTTTAACGAATACCTTCAACGATGCGCTAGATATTTTAAAAACCTGGAATGTCGAGAATTCGTTAACCGTCAATACTCACAAAACGAATGTGATGCTATTTTATCAGCGTAACAAATTAAATATTCCCAGTAGTTTACCAGTTTTTTATGATAATCAACTCACAAAAACTTTTAAATACCTAGGGTTGATTATCACACAGGATCTGACTTGGGATCAGCATATTGATACTTTATTGGTGAATCTAAATCGGAAGCAAGGAATGATTTCCAGATTGTAATACTTACCATCGTACATTCTTCTTCTTAATCGTTTGTTCAAACTTCACAAATGGTTCCTTCAAACCCTACTTGGTGTTCCGAAGTCTTATTCGGTATCTTCTTACTTTATCTCTATGCGCATACCTTCGGTTTTCCAGATTTTTTTATACAATCATGTACTTTTATCTACAAGAGTCTGAATTCCATATTGTTGCTAACTTCACCTCGTTTACAACCGTGAACGGCATAACTACTCCACTCGCGCATTGAATGATATTTCCTTACCCTTTGCCAAACTAAACTACAGACGTCGATGTATTACCTTTACCAGGGTAAAAAATTGGGCGCAGTTACCCCAAGAACTCTGCTCCATAACATCGTACTCGTTGTTTCGCAAAAGGTTAAACATTTATTGATTATTATGTATTAATATACAAGGGAGGGTCGTCTGCCTTTGATCAGTTATCACAGGGGTAGGTAGAACCTTCCTCCCACGCAACCTGTTGTATGCAGTTCTTGGAGCATAGTTAATTGTCTTTGCATATGCTGCGCCAGAATGTTTTTACTTAGTGACGTTTGTATTCTGATATCGTAGGATGTTTATTGCATTATTAGGATGTTAGATACACCTGATAACTATTAAGGAGTTATTATGAGTTATTGAGTTACTATGCAGAGGCCGAATCGCTCTGCGTGGAAGGAACATCTAGATTTACTTTGGGGCCACGGATTTTTTGTAGTATTTTTGTTTGTCATCTGCCCAGTCAATCCATCTGTATGTTTTTGTTTTTTTATTCATTGTGATTGTACTAACACGTTTTTTTTGTTTCTTAGTATCTTTATGAGCCCTCAGAGATCTAACATGTCGGTCCATATGGACCATTCGGATCTCTGTTGCGCTTTGATGTATATTCTAACCCTTTATTCTTAAACTAGAAGAGGTACCCGGCGTTGCCCGGGATAATTACACTTGCACAAACTTTTCCTTTCATTGTTAGTCATGAGATATATATTGTTGGTTCATGCAGTGTGTTTGTGAATTGCGTGCTGATACCATTGTTGATACCTATTGTTGTACCAACTTTGCCTTGCATTGTTGGTCATGAGATATTTCTCATTAATATGCCTTGCCATAACCATGAATATCGATTTTTTATCGATATTAATTATTTTTCCGAAATCTGAGGTAGACAGTGACCTTCCTCATGCTTTGAAGGTCATGTATGCGAAATTTTATCAAGATCGGAATAAAACTGTAGATTTGTATAAAAAACATACAAACAGACCCACAGACCCACAAACATCCTTCTTTATATATATAGAAAGACTAGAAGAGGTACCCGGCGTTGCCCGGGATTATTACACTTGGATGTAAACAGAACAATCTCAAAAAATTAAATTAAATTTTGCAATATCTTAAAAATAAACACATGAAAATGCTTAGTAAATTCTTAATGAAAATTCTTAATGAAAATTCGAAAAAAATCTTTTTAAAGGCTCACAATGGATGGACCGCTCCAATAATTTCTTACCCAGGTAATCTTACTTCAGATGTACACTTGATGTTGTTGCAATTTCCACTCTTCTCTCGCTGTGTTGAAGCAAAATTTGGCCTTTCATCACTTTGGGTAGTCTAGCGGTCGCCAATTCTTCTATTTACTTGCTTCCCATTTGCTCAATACAGCACGGAGCTAAAGGTTTGCTTTCTCTGTCGTCTTTCCACTCTTTCTCAATAGTCTGCTAACTCTTCATTATCTCCAGCTACTGATCATTTTTAAAGATTTTCAAGAAATTGTTAAGTACTAAGAACTCTCTTTTCTAAGAAAAACCTGAATAACAGGAATTCTATGCATTGTTACAAATTGAAACTTATCCATATTGCATCATCATTTTATGTTCATTGTTATAATTCTTGGAAAGGATTGCTTTATCATTGCATCATCATTTTGAGCTCATTGTTATTGGTGAATTGCGTGTTGAAACCATTGTTGATAC
>JAHWFO010014418.1:0-12464 GCA_023313115.1 Rhysida immarginata
ACAAACTTTGCCTTGCATTGTTGGTCATGAGATATATATTGTTGGTTGATGCAGTGTGTTTGTGAATTGCGTGCTGATACCATTGTTGATACCTATTGTTGTACAAACTTTGCCTTGCATTGTTGGTCATGAGATATTTCTCATTAATATGCCTTGCCATAACCATGAATATCGATTTTTTATCGATATTTATTAT
Source organism: Rhysida immarginata (assembly GCA_023313115.1). Classification (NCBI taxonomy): domain Eukaryota; kingdom Metazoa; phylum Arthropoda; class Chilopoda; order Scolopendromorpha; family Scolopendridae; genus Rhysida; species Rhysida immarginata. The sequence goes on from JAHWFO010014418.1 coordinate 197, forward strand.
TTTTCCGAAATCTGAGGTAGACAGTGACCTTCCTCATGCTTCGAAGGTCAAGTATGCGAAATTTCATCAAGATCGGAATAAAACTGTAGATTTGTATAAAAAACATACAAACAGACCCACCCACACACAAACATCCTTCTTTATATATATAGATTTTATTGTGAAAGTATACTCTTCCATTCTGTTGATTTTCCATTTCCCTGGAATATTATACGAAGTCAATGTAACCAATAGCATATCCAGAATTCATTCAGGGTAGGGGGGGCATTCACAGACATTCTTTCATTGCAATTTTCGACCCCTAAAGCAATTAAAATGCGGGAGGAGTGCAGCTCCTTACTCCTCCTCACTTTGGCTACGCCCCTGTTGTTAACTATATTATATCATATAATTGTTGTTATACAGTTTTATATTCAGCTTTTTATCATTGTATTAACATACAATTAACATACAATTTGGCCCCCCATACACATGGTTTCGTGTTTTATCATTGCATAACTAATATATAGACAATAAAAGTAGTTGCTATCCCTCTGAGTACACAAATTCTAGTAATTCACCCTCGCTCCCCTCTGCGTACAATTCTGGATAAAGAAATCACGGTATTCCGTGAAAAAATCACTAAAATTAGGTATCACATCCATTGTTTATCAATTGTAGATGCAAATAAAATACATATTTCAGGAGCCTTTATTTGCTCTTATGTTTTTATGAAACGAAACTTTATACATGAAATATTATCGATAAACGACATAGAAACAAGCACTAGTACGAAGTGCTTGGTCAATTAATCAACGATCGCTAGAAAACATCACGGAAAAAGCGAATGCTCTTTCCTGACTATAGTCTTTCCTTTGCATTCTGATTGGTTAAAAGAGTTGTAATCATTAACGCATGCGTCCGTTTCTTCGATTAACCGTGAAACAGTGAAAATCACACGTAAAATCACTGATAACGATGACAGGTTCGAGAGTAGCGTTTGTGAGAATCACTGCTAAGGGTTTCGAATGTTCGAGAGTAGCAGTGATTGCCTGTGAAATATCACTATCAGTGAAAAAAGTCACAGTTAGTAAAAATCACGCTCATCACTACAATTATCTACTTCGGAAAGATCAGTTTGGCTTTCGTGCCGCCCACTTTTGTCAGGTGCAGATATGGAGGCTCGTTGAAGACCTGAGTACCCACTGAACCTTTCCAGGTAGTGCGAGGTGGGATTTCTCGATATCAGTAAAGCTTTTGACCAAGTGTGGCATGGGGACCTTGTCTACAAGATGATTAGAGACGGGTTTCCTCCCGATTTGATTTTTATGGTGAAATCCTTTCTCACCGACGGGTCCTACCAAGCTAAAGTTGGCGAAAATCTATCCATGCCCCGTGCTGTAAAAGGCCGGTGTCCCTCAAGGTTCTGTCCTCGGGCCCGTGCTATTTAATTATTTTTTGCTTGATTTCCCGAAACCCAAAAATTGTAATCTATATTTCTATGCTGATGATATTGCCATTATGACTTGGGCATACAAATTGGCTCACGTTATCACTCGTCTGCATATGCCTTAAAGATGTTCAAAGACTGGTTTTACTTATGGAAGCTGAGCCTTAACGTCGGAAAGTGCAAGGCTATATACTTCAACAGAAAGTTCAAGCATCCCCCAGATTTTTTTGTTCTATTCAATAAGAAACTGGACTGGGTAGACAACTACAAATATCTAGGCGTTATCATCGACTCAAGACTCTCGTGGAATCGTCACGTGATGTACGCTCTGAACAAAGCAAGAAGGCTAAGTACAGTCTCATAGCTCTCCTGGGTCGCAACAGCACCCTCAGCATCGAAAATAAGTTACTTCTGTACAAGTCGATTATTCGGACCATAGTCCTCTATGGCATGCCTGCGTGGACGACTATCTGTAGAAGCAGATGGAGCGAGCTACAATCGTTCCAGAATGTTACCCTGAGGACCATTGCCCAGCTTGGCAGGACTGTGAAAAAACAATCCATCCACTCAGATTTAAGCAGAGCCCATACGGGAAAGTTTATACAGGACCTCCTTTTGATTATGGTGCAGAAGATGAAGATTCACGACAATGACCTAGTGACTGGAATATTGAAGAACTCAATGGATATGAAGTGGCATATGAAGTATCGAAAACCGAGCCAAATTCTTGATGTCAACTTTGAAGACATCAGCAACGTTTCTTTCCCGGACTACTGGAAGATGTGGTAATCTTTCTCGTTGTATTTTTATTTCGCTTGTATTTTCTTTCTGACAATCGTCAATCTTTTTGTATAACATGAAAGACCGTTTGTGTTCGTTAGGCTTCGTGACTATCTCAGTGTATTTCTTTTGGAATTTATTCTGGTTCGATGAGCTTTGTGAAATCGCTTCTTTCCTCCCATCTAAACAAATGTACACTTCACTGTTCGATTGTCGATTGTCCAGCATATTCAATTTGTTTTTCAGGTAACTTTTTCCCATTTTGTTTTTAAAATGGAAGTGTATTTTTTGATGTCTTGTTTTTATTTCATACTAGCAAAGGTACCCGGCGTTGCCCGGGATAATTACACTTGGATATAAACAGAACAATCTCAAAAAATTAAATTAAATTTTGCAATATCTTAAAAATAAACACATGAAAATGCTTAGAATTAATACAGTAAAAATTCTTAATGAAAATTCGAAAAAAATCTTTTTAAAGGCTCACAATGGCTGGACCTCTCCAAGGATGCCACTGCTAGTCTAAATAATTTCTTACTCACGTAATCTTACTTCAGATGTACACTTGATGTTGTTGCAATTTCCACTCTTCTCTCGTTGTGTTGAAGCAAAATTTGGCCTTTCATCACTTTGGGTAGTCTAGCGGTCGCCAATTCTTCTATTTACTTGCTTCCCATTTGCTCAATACAGCACGGAGCTAAAGGTTTGCTTTCTCTGTCGTCTTTCCACTCTTTCTCAATAGTCTGCTAACTGTTCATTATCTCCAGCTACTGATCATTTTTAAAGATTTTCAAGAAATTGTTAAGTACTAAGAACTCTCTTTTCTAAGAAAAACCTGAATAACAGGAATTCTATGCATTGTTACAAATTGAAACTTATCCATATTGCATCATCATTTTATGTTCATTGTTATAATTCTTGGAAAGGATTGCTTTATCATTGCATCATCATTTTGAGCTCATTGTTATTGATGAATTGCGTGTTGAAACCATTGTTGATACCTATTGTTGCACAAACTTTTATTTGCTTTTTGGTCATGAGATATTTCTCATTAATATGCCCTGCCATAACCATGAATATCGATTTTTTATCAATAATAATTATTTTTTCGAAATCTGAAGTAAACAGTGACCTTCCGCATGCTTTGAAGTTCATGTATGCGAAATTTCATCAAGATCGGAATAAAACTGTAGATTTGTATAAAAAACGTACAGACAGACCCACCCACCCACAAACATCCTTCTTTATATATATAGATAGACTAGCAAAGGTACCCGGCGTTGCCCAGGATAATTACACTTGGATGTAAACAGAACAATCTCAAAAAATTAAATTAAATTTTGCAATATCTTAAAAATAAACACATGAAAATGCTTAGAATTAATACAGTAAAAATTCTTAATGAAAATTCGAAAAAAATCTTTTTAAAGGCTCACAATGGCTGGACCTCTCCAAGGATGCCACTGCTAGTATAAATAATTTCTTACTCACGTAATCTTACCTCAGATGTATACTTAGTGTTGTTGCAATTTCCACTCTTCTCTCGATGTGTTGAAGCAAAACTTGGCCATTCATCACTTTGTGCAGTCTAGCGGTCGCCGATTCTTCTATTTACTTGCTTCCCATTTGCTCAATACATCACGGAGCTAAAGGAGTGCTTCCTCTGTCGTCTTTCCACTCTTTCTCAATAGTCTGCTAACTCTCCATTATCTCCAGTTACTGATCATTTTTAAAGATTTTCAAGAAATTGTTAAGTACTAAGAACTCTCTTTTCTAAGAAAAGCCTGAATAACAGGAATTCTATGCATTGTTATCCATATTACATCATTATTTTATGTTCATTGTTATAATTCTTGGAAAGATTGCTTTAACATTACATCATCATTCTGTGCTCATTGTTATTGGTGAATTGCGCGTTGATACCACTGTTGATGCGAACACAATGGGCCTATTGTTGCACAAACTTTTCCTTGCATTGTTGGTCATGAGATATATATTGTTGGTTCATGCAGTGTTTGTGAATTGCGTGCTGATACCATTGTTGATACCTATTGTTGTACAAACTTTGCCTTGCATTGTTGGTCATGAGATATTTCTCATTAATATGCCTTGCCATAACCATGAATATCGATTTTTTATCGATATTTATTATTTTTCCGAAATCTGAGGTAGACAGTGACCTTCCTCATGCTTTGAAGGTCGTGTATGCGAAATTTCATCAAGATCGGAATAAAACTGTAGATTTGTATAAAAAACATACAGACAAACAGACCCACCCTCCCAACCACACACAAACATCCTTCTTTATATATATAGAAGAGATAATAACTTATACGTTTATGTTTTCATGGAAATCATAACTTACAATAAAGGGAAAGAGGCAATCTGTTTCCAAGGATATATATACACCAGGCAGGTTACAAGATCAAGTAACATCCGTTGGAGATGTGTTAAAAGAACTTTTTGTAAAGGCACCCTGACTACTAACCTTGAGATAACTCATCCTGTTCCAAGAAATGACCACAACCACTCCGCTGATCATGCTGCTATCTCAGCTACTAAATGCATCAGCAGAGAAAAGCAACCTCCACGGAAGATAAACCTAGCCAGATTTACTGCAACTACATGGTTGATATATTTGCTGAAGCAAAACCTTTACTGCCATCTGAGGAATCATAAAGAGAACTCTAAGCAACCAGATGTCCAAATTTTATCCACCAGAACCAGCAACACTTGCAGATGTGACAATCAGTGGGGAATGGACGACCACTGCAGGCCCTGAGTCAAAACCATTCCTGTTCTTTGACAGTGGACCAGTCGCCTTTGGTTCTGGTGAGTCCCTGGGGCTACTTGCTTCAGCTGGTACCTGTTTTATGTATGGTAACTGTGCAATGGCTCCACCAGTATTTTTACAGCTCTACGTAATACAAGTCCCGATTGGCAATACTGCAATTACTGCTGTTTTTGCCTGTCTGCAGAATAAATCCCAAGACGCCTATGAAACCCTGCTGCGAGCAGTTCTGCATTGCTGCCAACAGGTTGAGCTTTACCCAGACCCAACAACAATAATTGTCGACGCAGTCATTCAGGCCATCAATACCTGGAGAAAGGTTCAGAAATTAGGTCTTGCCAATCAATATAACGACAGCGATGATTTTCGACACTCTGTGGTGAGATGGACTTGCTTGCATTCCTACCAGTAGATGATGTGCTAGCTGGAATGCAAAAACTTAAGGATAAATGTGATGGAGAGGAATTACCGCTCTTAGATTATTGGAAATTCGCCCAGGAAGAGAGAAAAGAAGAAATATGCTCATATACAACGAAGAATAACAAACTTATGCATACACTATACTGAGAACAGGAAAAGCCTCGTGCAATTATTATGTGAACTTACACGCAACATAAGATTGTAACATTAAAAATTGCATTAAAATTTGTTTAAATATAACTGCTATTGTTTATATTAATTGTGTTCAAAAAATTAAACTGTAATCGTCATTTGATAACAGGTAACCACAAATGTTCTTGCCGTTTTTAATTCCAGAAAACAAAATGATGTACACAAAAAGTAGTGTATTGCTAGTCCCCAAAGTAATCCCCATTGGCATCTAGCATCTTCTGCCAACATGTCTCCAGTTGATCAATCCCCTGGCTGTAAAACTTGCCAGTCTTGGACTCTAAGAAGTTTGTGAGTGCCTTTCGCAGATCTGTATCATTGGTGTAGGATTTTGCACGAAGATGGTGTCCAGAGAATGGAAAAGGTGGATGACACAAAGTTTCCCAGCCAAGCTGCTCTATGGTTTCCCTGGTACCCACGCCACATGTGGCTTAGCATTGTCATGAAGGAAGAGTACCCCTTTGTGATCAACCAATGCTGGCTCATTCTGCTACAATGCCTGTTGCACACGTTCCAACTGCTGAGAGTACAGGTCCCCAGTGATGGTTTGGCCAGTTGATAGGAGCTCATAATGAACCATTTGGCATCTAGTCCACCAGACACAGAGCATGATCTTGGGTGTAGGGATAGCTTTGATATGTGAGGCACGGTGTCCCGGGGTGACAACTAATGTTTGGAACGCTTAGGAGTGTCGTACAGGACCTATTTTTTGTCACTGGTAAGTATTCAATTAAATATGGGTGAGTTACGATGTCGAGAAAGCAACAACATGCAGGCTGTCACTCGTTGATTCTTGTTGGATTCCAGCAATGTGTGGGGTACCCATTTACTCAACTTGTTCGTCTTTCCTAGGATGTACAGGTGATGTCCAACTCTTTCATCAGAAACCTGAAACCGTCTAGCAAGTTCACCACATGTTAAACTGCTGTCCTCCTCTACGGCCGTTTTCAGGGCCTGGCCATCTAAGGCTTGTGGTCGACTACTGCGGGGTTCACAGAAATAACAAATTCACCAGACCTGAATTTCTGGAACCAATGCCTTGCGATGCATTCATTCACAGCATAATCCCCAAACGCAAGACACATTCAGCGACTTGATGTTGCTGCTGACAAGCCCACCTTGAAGTCATAAAGCAAACAAAACCTAACCATCTCTTTTGATACCTCCATTTGTCTTCATTTCTGCACAAGATGTGATTGATGTGAAAGTCCAACAGCCTTGTATTTATGCAGGCTAACCTTCCTCCTCCCTCTGACAGATTTTGGACCACACTATACACTCATTTGCATATCCTCTGTCACTTCCTTTTAAGGCAACATAAGAACTGCATGAATTTTTTTGGTTACCTGGTAGATTGATCCAGAAATAATATACTCTGAATAGTTGCAATTATTGTCTTGAGTGAAGAACTACTTTTTTATTATGGATTATTACATGGATTTAATATAATGGACATAATCTAAGTCTGATATTTTAAAATTTCAATATATTTTATTGATGAAATGATAACACTGGGTGGCATCAAAATATGAGCAAAACAATGTATATGTGGAATTGATACATATCAACGCGCTAAATCCAAATATGTAATCAGAATTTATCAAGCATGCTTAGTTTTGATGCTATAAGCAATTTTTGTTTTCACTACAATTGTTTACATTATGATACTGACAGCGGTATTTGTGAACGTTGGTGACACGAATTTTGCTGTGCTCTGTATTTATCCCTGTGTAAGAAAGAGATGGCAATCTATTGTTTACCACAGACTAACTGACATGCGCAAGCGCAGTGATTGTTTCGAATAAGTAAGCTACCAACGTATGTAAAAGGTTATAAAAACAAAAGAGTATTTCGTAGTTTTGTTCAAATCTAAGTTGGTCAATAAAGAAAAAAGAGCACGGGTAGCTTTTGAAAACATATGGCACAATTTTCTTGGAAATATAAGGGATGCAAATTACAAAGAACTGGTACAGGAACTTCTTTCTTCATATCAAGAACTCGGATGCAACATGTCATTAAAAGTACAAATCTTGCATTTGCATTTAGATTTTCCCCCAGAAAAACTTAGTGTTGTGTCTGATAAGCATGGTGAGAGGTTTCACCAAGATATTGCGCACATGGAAAAAAGATATAACGGCAAGTGGTCCCCAGCAATGTTAGCTGATTTCTGCTGGGAAATCAATCGTGAAACAACAGATAAAACTTATAAAAAAAGCGATCTACCAAATAGTTATTTTTTATGTTATATTAGTATTTTAATTTATTTAAGATTTTAATCTATATCATAGAAGTCATGTCATGCATAAGAGTTTTGTACTTTTTTCTTAATAAATACGAATTTAATATGTCAATATTAGTATTTTATTTAAATAAGAATTTCTCGAAAACTAGATGTGATAGAATCAATCTGTAAACAGCTTTGGATTCAGCACACAAAAGTCAATTAAAATCACATGACAAAGTTTTTGCTCCCGACTTTTTTTTTGCCGACCAGTGTAACAAGCTTTCCCCTGGATTTAATGAATTAACCAATTAATAAGCATCTCCTCTTTAGACTATTAAAGAATACCTGCTGAGGTTTATGGAACTCCATATTAATTATTGCATTGAGGACATCATTCATCATTATTTTCTCTTCTCATTTGGGTTTTTGGGTGTTCGAAAAAATTTTAAGAAATCCATAATCTTAAGTATAAGTCATCAGTTATGACTTTTAAAATGTTCTTTCTGACTTGTACAATAAGCAGCAGTGAAGAATTTAGTATTTGTTTTCCAAAAGTTTCATAATCATATAGTAAAAATCAACGAAGGATTAATATATAATTTGTAAATATGTATCAGGTATGGACTATTCAAGTTAGTCAATTACTATATGTGCTTTGACATTTTTAAAATAATTTTAATATGCAATAAATACTTGTATGGTTTCTTTTAAACTGAATAAGTCAGATCAAGAGGGGATTAAGACACATTTATGGCATATACAGTTAAAAAACAACAACAATAAAACAGGAATCTAAAATGCACTATTCTCAATACATATTATACATTTAATTTTAACACAATGGAAAGAATATTATGTTATTTGTTCTACATAATTTCAATTATTATAAATAAAAACTATTAAACATTTCTTACAAGTGTATTTTGTCTCAATTCAATTTCAAAACTTTCAAAGCATCTTTCTCAAAATGTTACTTACTGTTGAGTTTGTGCAGTAATAAATGACATCATTAAATAAAGATATGTTAATGAAAATTGTTATACTAAATGAAAGACATATGAGGAATTCGATCTATATGTCTTTCAATGAGAAAAATCCATATTTTTAATCACAAAAATTTAGAGAATTATTTTCTTCGTAAAACGGTGAAAGTTGTTTTTTAAAATATTCTTTATTTTTTCCATGAAACATTATTAACAAATTAATAAATATCTTATTGTTATTAAATAATATATTGTTTCTACTATACAAATAAAAAAGTAATATTTTAAAATATTCATTACATTTTATTTTCAGTTACATAAAGATCTAAAATTTCACAAAAATGACTGTATCTTTGAAACTATTGAAGATTAGATTGATGAAATTTTTTATTTTGTCTTCTTTTTATGATACTATTTTGTATTAGAAAATGAGAGGATTTAAATGAATAACAAAAATTTGGTCTTAAGTCCCCCCTTAAGTGCCATATAACTAAAATACCAGCTTCACTTGATTACGTTCCTCGAGGCTTGTTTCGTAGTTTGAATATGTTTATACACTGGCTGACAAAAAAGTGAAGCACCCAGAAGGAGTCGTTGAAAGTGAATGAAACGACACATGATGAAAGAACATGTGACTTTATTGACTGATTACAATATGGGATGAAACAGACAATGCCGTTGGCAGTATAGGTGGAATGTTGGATCAGTAGGGAGTGGCACTCCCTCTGGCCCCAATGCATGCCCTTATACTCTACGAAATGGTGTCAAATAGCCTGTAGATCCTCTCCTGATGCAAGTCAGTCCACATTTGTTGCAGCAGTCCCTCCAGGTTCCACAGGTTGGTACTGGGACAGATTTGCCTTCCAATGTCATCCGACATGCTTTCAGTGATGGAGAGGTCCGGGGATCTTGCTGGCCATGGGGGAACCTCAACATGCTGTAAACAGTCCATAGACATACGTGATGTGTGGGCATGCATTATCTTTTTGGTACAATGTCCCAGGGTGCTGTGGCAGAAGCGGTAGGATGTGGCTTATCACTGTGCTATCAATGTCTACCGAAGCACTATTAGACATGACCTAAATGCATATCCGATGGCTCCCCACAATGCTGCCAGGGTTTACGCCTGTGTCTCTTCATAAAATGGGAGGGTTGTGACCTCTTCCCTCAACGCCACCATACGCAAACACGATGGTCATCGGAGTTCAGGAAGAAGAGGGATTCGTAACTAAACATAATAATGACGCCATTCGTTCTCTTTCCAAGCCTCCTGGGCAAGGCACCTCTCTAAACGCAGGCGTTGGTGTTGTGGTGTTAATGGCAAATGATGCATAGCGCGGTACAGCCTTAATCTGATGGATGCGAGTCGTCGAGACATTGTGCGGGAACTCAAAGGGTGTTGTAGAATCTCCAGTACATGTTAGTGGATGGCGGGTGCTGATGCCATGGGATTCCTTAATGCTTGGAGCAACATACAATGGTCCTCCCTTGGAGTATGGCCCATATGCCTGGCAATTGCACGATATGACCAACCAGCCTCATATAGTCCCACAATGCGGCCCTTGTCAAATGCAGTGGATAGAATGTCTAATGCATCTGGGAGGAATCGCGGGTGCTTTGTACAGTACAGTAATCCTCTCTGAACGTCTTGCATAACTGTTGGACTCACAGCAGTTGACTGGTAACTTTTCAACAACATGGCGGCGACATCAGGAATGCACTCTGGTGAGCATTCTAGACATCACAGATCCTTGTGAAGCTAATCATTTACTCGCACATCAGTGGTATGTATGTGTACCGAAATAGGATAATATTGGACCACTCCTTCTGGGTGCTTCACTTTTTTGTCAGCCAGTGTATATTACCTTTATCCAAATTAATTAGCATAGATTTGAACCCATTATCATTAGGAGGGGTTCTTTATACATATAGGACACCAAACAGACTGTTATAAACAAAATATGCAACTTTGTTTGTAACTTTGTTTTCTATTTACAATTGATAATTTAGGAGCCAACTAGAGTGATACCCAGCTTCACGTGCGTTAATTGAATATTTACAGATTTAGGGTAAATTTTTCAATGACTAAAGTTGACTTTTTTTGCCAGCTTTGACTAGCTGCATAGGGTTTAATTCACCCATGACTTCTTCAAGGTTATTCTCATGATAAAATCCGTTGCTTAATAAAATGTCATATTTTTTGTAATTTTAATACTGTTCAGTGTAAGAGTGGATTGTTATATTGTTGTAGGTAGTATTATTGTTGAATTTATAAATTTAAATATATATTGTTGCATGAAAAACGAGGGGAGGGAGGAATTCACTCATAAAGCCCGTGCAACCTGCGGAAATCCATGGCAGGTAGTGAAAAACCTTTCCCGAACTATGCTAAAGCATCATGAAAACTTTCATGCCTATTGGTTTTGCGAATATACAGACACACACACACACACACACACACACACACACACACACAATGATTTTTTTAATTTAGATATAATATGATTCCCACAAAACACATTTTTTTAAAAAATGTAAACTTTCGCGAGTCCTTTCACTCATGTTTGAGGTAATTTATTTTTCTTTATAATTTCGAGACACACCTTATTAAGAAACAAAAAGAAAGAAAGAAAGAAAGAAAGAAAATGGAATGGAAATGAATTTGTATATAAAATGCCTTGACAAACCTGTAAAGAGATATATAAGCAAGAAAATGGACAATAAGAGACTTGAAAAGAAAAATTATAAATGATATACACTAAGTGAGCATGTTATTATGACCACCCTATCAGTATCTTGTTGGGCCACCTTTTGCCTTTAATACTGCAGTGATTCTTCATGGCACTGATTCCACGAGATGTTGGAAGGTGGTGGGAGGAATCTGACACCACATCTGATGGATAGCACTGTCTAGTTGTGCTAGATTGGATGGTGGTGGATCCAGTCGTCTGATGGTTCGTTCAGTGGCCCCACAATTGGAGCGAGATCTGGGGATTGTGGGGGCCACCGAAATAAGGTAAAGTCCTCCTCATGTTCCTGGAACCACTCCTGCACAATACGAGCTCTGTGGCATGGCGCATTGTCTTGCTGGAAGTAGCCATCTCCATTGGGGTACGCCATCAACATGACAGGGTGGACTTGATTGAGGACGATATGGAGGTTTGCTGTGCTATCCAGAAGTTGTTCAACACGTATTAATGGACCCAACGCATGCGAGGAAAACATTCCCCAAACAATAACACTGCCCGCACTGGCCTGAAAGGTTGTACTCATGCATGCGGAGTCCATGCTTCCATGCTGTTTCCGCTAGATTCTCACGTGGCCGTCTGCGTGATGTAACTGGAATCGTGACTCGTTAGACCACATGATTTGCTTCCACTGCTCGATAGTCCATTCCCTGTGCTCCTGAGCGAATTGGAGTCGTTTCCGCTTGTTGGCTGCAGACAGCAAAA
>JAHWFO010014420.1:0-13834 GCA_023313115.1 Rhysida immarginata
TTTTTTCGAATTTTCATTAAGAATTTTTACTGTATTAATTCTAAGCATTTTCATGTGTTTATTTTTAAGATATTGCAAAATTTAATTTAATTTTTTGAGATTGTTCTGTTTACATCCAAGTGTAATTATCCCGGGCAACGCTGGGTACCTTTGCTAGTTCATTATAATGTGTTTAATATAATGATGATGTTGTTGTAAGAATTTATGTATAATTGAGTTATTAACTGATTAAAGAATTGAATAAATAATTCGTTTACAATGCTTTTCCATCCAGAGGGGATGTCAGTGGAAATAGAATTTCTGATTATTGCGAATTATGTTGATTTAGAATCATATTGGTGTATGACATGAATAATAATGTGAAGCATCGTAATAAATTGTGAATATTATCTCTCATGTTTTCAAGAGGAGATGAAGTTTTATTAGGCAAATATGCAATTTTGGGAGTTTTTACTTTAAATTTCATTTTTTTTTGTTGATGAAAGTGAGGCCGGATGCTCGAAGGTGACAAAAGAGACGACGACCAGTATCCCCGGGCTCCCATGCCGACGCATGGAAAAGCTCGCCTTTTTTGTTTGAATGTTGTTTGGGGAGGAAAACTTCGAATCTGATTCTTTCGATGATTGTAAGCTTCAATTAGTTGGAGGTCAGAAACCGTCAAGCGGCCCTTCTCCATGCATTTTTCTACAAATCAAGAGGGGATGTCCCATCAGTAGTTAAATTGGACAAAGAAATGAGATGAATTCAAGCAGGGAAGTGATATTATATGATACTCCCTAATACGAGAATATTGATGAAGTGAGTTGAATTGCAATTAGGATGAGAATATGCAAATCCCCCGTTTCTGTGAATAAGATGGCAAGATGTTCAAACTATATCCCACGACTTGAAAATTAATGGCGATACTTTATACGAGACGACAAAACTAACCAGGGAGGAGATTAATTTAAGGATCCACATCAATTGAGAAGGTAGCTGAGAATCTACAAGCCATGCATTAAGTTTTGGAGGCTGTGCAGGTATCTGTTGATCTCACCTTAGACTGTTTGAGAAGTAACGGACTCATCAGGTGGTAGATCCAGGTTCCTGTACCAACGCGAAGCGAATAGTCTTCAGGGCAAAGTAATGTGTGCTTCACAAGAGGTGAAATATTGGTGTTGTGATCTATATAGAGTGTGTGTATGCCCCTGGATATGTATACTGTTTAAAGTGATATAGTGTAATAATACAAATATGGATATAGAAACTTCTGCTTAGTGGACACAAACTATAAGTGAATACATTTGTTAGATCCTGCAATTTTATTTTGAGATAGAAATAAGTGAAATTAATGATAAGATTGGGTGAGGTCCCTTTTATAGATTGATCACATGAGCACAGGTTGAATTTTGAATAAGAGAATAAATATTATTTGTATTCAAGTTACTGGTTGCTATCATGTCTCTGTACGAAAGCTCTGAGATGTGTGTCCGGATAAATGGCATTAAGTCAAGACCGTTCACCGTGGGTGTTGGACTCCGCCAAGGGTGCGTACTGTCGCCCCTCTTGTTCATTATCTTTATGGACTGGATAGACAGGGGCAGCCGAGGCGATGAGCGTGTTCGTGTGGGCGACTTCCTGGTGGAGAGGTTGCTCTTTGCTGACGACCTTGTCATCCTTGGGTCTTCTCGCACGAACCTTCAGCATGCACTAGTAGCCAAATGTGAAGAAGCTGGGATGAAGATCAGTGTGGCTAAAACCGAGGTTCTGGTCCTTTCAAGACAGCCTGCTCAGTGCGCTCTCCACGTTAGGGGAGCCTCATTGAGACAGGTGGAGAAATTCAAGTATCTCGGGATTGCATTCACGAGTGATGGACGGCAGGAGAAAGAATTGGATGCTCGGATCGGTGCAGCAAGCTGTGTCAGACGTGAACTGTGGCGATCCGTGGTAACGAAACGCGAGCTGGGTAACAAAGCCAAGCTCTCCGTCTTCAAATCTATCTTTGTCCCCATTCTCAGCTATGGTTATGAGGCTTGGGTAATGACCGAAAGAGTGCGATCTCGGGTACAAGCGGCCGAAATGAGATTTCTGAGAGGTGTGGCAGGTGTTAACCTACTAGATAGAGTGTACAGCAGCACAATAAGGGAATCTTTAGGTGTTGAGCCGCTACTTCTCCGCATTGAGAGATCTCAGTTGCGCTGGTATGGCCACGTGATACGGATGCCAATGCAAACTAGTCTTCCTAGGCAGTTGTTATTTTCCAAGCCGGTGGGTAAGAGACCAAGGGGTCGGCAGTCTAGAACCAGGTGGCTAGACTACATGGAGAATCTGGGTTCGAGTCGCTTGGATATTACCAGGGAGGACATGCGCCTGATGGCGGAAGATCGCGATCGCTGGAGATAAGGCCTGAGTGCTGTTTTCAAAATGGCGGCGCTCGCAGGCGGACTATCTGTGTGAAATAAGATGGAATAGAAGAATTATTTCACAAATTTGCTTTAATCTTCTAACGAAATCTAAGTTTTTGAACTTGTTATTTAAATGGCTTTATGTTTCAATCAAAACAATGGCAACATACGTGCAAATAAATATAGTTTCATTTTTTTCAAAGTAGAGCCATCTATGGAGAAAGAGAAAAAGCATCTTTCCTATAAAAAAATTTCGAAACCATATAGGATGGTTTTAGAAATCTGCAAAAAATTAGTTCCTGTAATAGATTAATTATTTTGGTTAGATTTTGTAAGAAAATTAAAGCAAATTTATGAAATAATTCTTTTATTTCAGCTTATTTCACACAGGCGAGCGCCGCCATTTTGAAAACAGCACTCAGGCCTTTATCTAGTGGGCTGTGGCAAATAACTGAAGCAGACACTTTATTGTTTTGGTTGTGTTCTGGTTTGCTTTAAAAGTAAGTTATGAAATGGGGACCTTTGTACTGTCCTTCTTGATGAACTTGTTGGAGACCTAGCCGCTATGTACTGCAAGACCCCCATCAATTCATTAAAAACAAGATAAGAGGGAAAAAAGGTTTTTTTTTTTTGTAAACCACGCTTTTATAATATCTTATTATTATATCTCTTCAAGCCGGCGTCAAGAATTTGTAAAATTAATTGTTTGGTCTAACAATTAAGCAATTCGTATAACAACGTCCCTCCGCAAATCGGCAACCAAGTTGCCTAATTGTGGAGAGAAGACTGAAATGAGTTTTTCCCCTAGAATGCGTTCCAGTGAACCGATTTGAAATTTTTTTCCTTTAACGTGTATTGTCATCGCTCTTGTGTATGTGTATCAAGTTTCAGCTCTCTAGCTTCTCAGGAAGTTGGTTTAATATTGATTACAAGATTTGACCCGGACACACAGAAAGGCAAGTTAACCCTTAATCGGATATCGGGAAATATCTTCCTACTTGTTAGGCAATGGAAACATATTTCACAGTAAACTGCACGTTGATTGGTTGCTGATCGTGTATAGTTCAAGAAACAGTCGCTAGGTTAAGTTGGTGGCAATAGAAATTAATTGAGAGAGAGAGCACATGTTTGAAATCATGTTTTAGGCTTGCCCAAATCTTGCACTTCTTCTTAAATTTTGGGTCGTATCTTCACCCAAAAATCGGAAGTGTAATTAACTTTGAACTATTGAAAATGATGCTTTAGAATGTTCTTGGTATTCCAAACTTAAAGTATTTCTTTTTCATATGGGTTTATTTCATCAGATAAACCTCATCTGTTATGGGAAGTGTATATCTTGAGCTATAAGGTAATGTGTTTTTTATTTCATTCAATTTGTAATTATAGTGGGCAAGAAATAACGTGAGGTGTTCAGAGCTCGCTAGCGGGAATTCTATTAGGCCAAATGCAGTACATTTTGGTGTTGTATATACTTAGTGGAACATGCAGTTTCGATTTCTGCAAAAAAAAAAAAAAAAAATAGTACTAAAAGTCGCCATAGGGGGCGCTTATTTCAAGAAAACAATGAATACCTAATTGTCAAATGAACAAATACCGTACAAACCAACTTTAGTAACAACAATAAACAATGTTTTATTTTTAATTACGACCACCAGTGTGCTGTTCCAATAGCTGCATGCGGTACACGACATTTTCTACGGCAGCTCGCAGCATATCTGCATTAATTAGTCTGATATGTAACGTTATTTGATCCTTTAAGGTTGAGAGGTCAGGAACATGTGCTTGATACACAAGGCTTTTCAAATATCCCCATAACCAAAAATCACAAGGCTTAAGATAAGGCGACCTGGGTGGCCATACCATGGGAAATGCACGACTAATTATTCTGTTGTCTGATAAACGTTCTCGCAAGATCTGCTGCACCTGACGTCCGATGTGCGGTGGAGCACCATCCTGCATAAAAATGGTAGAATCCAGACAACCCTTTGCCTGCAATCGTTGTATCACAAAATTCTCAAGCATATCGGCATACCTGGCAGAATTGACGGAACAAGTCACCGGTCCACGGGGACGGATTTCTTCAAAAAAGTACGGGCCGATGATGAAAGAAGCAGTAAAGCCGCACCATACTGTTAGTTTCGGTGAATGCATAGGAGTTGGCAGACACACTTGTGGATTTGATGCAGCCCAAATACGGCAGTTGTGGCTATTGATATCACCATTCAAATAAAAATGTGCCTCATCACTCCATAAAATTTGCCATGGCCATGC
The DNA here is from genome assembly GCA_023313115.1 of Rhysida immarginata. Lineage (NCBI taxonomy): Eukaryota > Metazoa > Arthropoda > Chilopoda > Scolopendromorpha > Scolopendridae > Rhysida > Rhysida immarginata. The sequence goes on from JAHWFO010014420.1 coordinate 4,656, forward strand.
ATCATCCACTTCCATACGTGCTAAAAATCTCAACGAAAAGTCAGTTCGGGTACGTTCATCTCCAGGAAGCAATTGTTGAACAGGTGTGAGTTTATAGGGATAAAATGTCAATATCTTATGCAATATTTTCCTCGCCGTCGACTATGGGATATCTGTTTGGCGTGCTATTGCGTGTGCACTGCTGGTACCCTGCACAGTAGTCATCTCCTGTTCGACAACAGCAGTTGCAACTTCTTCAACGTGTTGCTGCCTGATTCGTTTGCGTCCCCGGCCTGGTTGCACTCCTAGAGTTCCGGTAGATTCAAATCGTTCAATCATTTTCCGTAAGTTAATTATGCTCATCGGTCCTCTTTGTAACGTTTTCAATCGCCGGAATTCACGAAGGGCAGCACTTGCATTGTCGCTCTTCTGATAAAACAACTTGACTAATAACGCCCGGTCAGGCAGAGTAAGCGTCATCGTCAGGCCATTCGTTCGTGAATGATGGGAAATCCTCAGCCTTGCCTTTTATTGTCATGATTGCTCAACACGGAACGCGCTTATGCAAATGTATTCATTGTTTTCTTGAAGTAAGCGCCCTCTATGGCGACGTTTGGTACTATTTTTTTTTTTTTTTTTTGCAGAAATCGAAACTGCATGTTCCACTAAGTATATACACCAAAATGTACTGCATTTGGCCTAATAGAATTCCCGCTAGCGACCTCTGAACACCTCGCGTTATTTCTTGCCCACCCGGTATAAGGAACGATATGTGAGGAAAATCCAAGAATTGTTCTTCCACAAATCTGGGCTTTCCAACGCTTCAGCACAAGAAATTTCGTTGGCAACGCTAAATGTGGGGCGAACTCATTTGTTCGATATTTTTATCCAATTCCCGATATTTTTGTCCCATGTCTAGTATATAGTTCGACCTGAATCATTATCTGGCTCTACTACGTATTCTGGGATTATTTTGAGAAGGGGGGGGGGGAGTCCAAATCAACATGGGTCCGAATTGTAACGGTTCCTCAATAAAAATACCAAATTGGCCCAATAATTGGTCTAGTAATTTTATTTTTTGCGATTACTTACAACTTTATAATATGTTTCTCCAATAATCAAATTTATTACAAAATTTAAAAAAAAAGAACCCAACATTTAATAAGAAAGCATAAAAAATAAAATGATTTAAAAAATCCCACCTCTTCTCTGTTGACAATGCAACTATCCCATCTCCCAATCTACATACGGATTTTCATTCAAATCCATTTAAAATAATAATTATTTACAAATTCATATGGGTTTAACAAACTGATATACACAATTTCGAGAATGGGATAGTTTGCAAATCTTCAACTATTTTAGCTTTATAAATGCCTTTCCTGAAATATTCATGTCTAATTTTGACGGAAAAAGAAGGGTTTTTAAATTTCTTTCTAAAAGTTGCGTTTTTTTTTTAGATAATATTGAAAATTTTTTTGAGGTATTCTATAAATAATGAGTTAAATTAAGTGATAGATAAAAAATATTCATGAATTTCATTTTTAAACATTAAAAAAAGTAGTTTCAAAATGCGGTCTCATAGACCGCGCGCCACCACCCGTGTTACAAACGCCCGCGCCACCTCTGGAGTGATAGATCATTAAAGGCCCGTTCATTATCTACGAGGAGATATCAGAAGGTAACGCCATTTTTTTTTTTCAAAGAAAATTACAAATTTATATAGGCTGGGGCAATCTGACTGTTAAGTTAAACACACTTATTGTAAGTTTACATAAAAGATTTGTTAGAGTCATATATTTTTTACCATTTAATTCTTCAACTGATAACTATTCTAAAGAATTAAATATTTTAAAATTTAACCAGCCTACTTATATTTTAAAGTTACATTAGCTGTACAAATGTATAAAGAAATAAGAATAAGAAACACAAGAATAGTTTCTATCACTCATATAACACCAGATTAAAAATAATCTACTTATTAGAAAATACAAAAATTGATACAATATGACGACGAGAACATGGAATGAAATTCCTGATTACACAGGGTGTTTCAAAATTATGTACAATAAATTTAGTGACATATTCTTCAGGTCAAAAGAAGACGAAAATGTTCTATAGCACTTTGTCTGGAAACGATTTATTTACGCGATATAGCCAACTAAACTAGGGTCTGCAGCATGATGACGTTGTATCCATTGGCAAAATCGTTGTCGGTGTGGATAGTCCGTTGGGTTCAGTGCCTGAACCAGTTGCAGGTGGTATGGATGCAAAAGCTGACGGTGAAGAATGCGCCAAGCAGATGAGTGCGGAATGTGTACCGTGGAAGAAATACGACGGGTGCTTGTCTGTGGTTCATCATGTACGATGTCAATTATCGCATCCTCCTCATCCGGAGAATGTGTTACAGGCCGCCCTTGTCCTGTTTGACGGCCAAAGGAAGCACGCTCCCTCAAATGTCTGTCGACAGATACAAATGTTCGGTTATTTGGCAAACGTCTATTCGGAAAGCGTTCTTGGTAGAGTCTTCTTGCTTCCACAGCATTTCCGTCCGCAAGACCATACATTAGGTGCATGTCAGTGTATTCTGCACTGGAATACGTGTACATGACTTTTTTTTACGTAAATCGTAATGCGTATGTCAAAGCACGCAAACGTTCTGAAATTGATATTCCTAGTAGTGAAACTACAGTAATGGAAACAACCGTACACAACTAATGGAACAAGCCTAAAGTAGGTTTAAATGGAACAAACCACTCAACCTAGTGTTGGGTCGAAACGCTGGAACTGCTAAAATATCGTCCGCTAACTACCGTGCTTCCCTACTCTATCATATTGGATTACTCGCAAACAAATCGTTTCCAGACAAAGTGCTATAGAACATTTTCGTCTTCTTTTGACCTGAAGAATATGTCACTAAATTTATTGTACATAATTTTGAAACACCCTGTATGATAGCTTTCGGAAGTTAGCCCAAACTCACGGTCTAAGTTCTATTTAATTAGTGCCTTTATTTAAGTGCCGATATAAAATTGATTCAATTTGAATGTTTCGAAAGTAGTCCTACCAGTTCACATCAGGTTAAAAGATACTGAATTGTTAAGACTTGTTTGCTCATCATTTTTTCAACGTTGTAATCAAAAGCAAAAGCATTTTCTTAACTTAAAGTTTTTATTTTCTTTCTTTTGATCTTCCGCACAAGAATTGGGGGCTAACTTTAACGACGGTTATGATCTTTGACTCTCGACTGCTCTTCACCTGACTCACTTCTCAAAAACTGATGACAAAATATTGATCGCTCTGATAACATAATGCGAAAAATCGCAGCAGCCAAACTTTCATGTTGAAAAAAGAACGAGAAAGAAACTTCCTTCAAGAATGGAAGGAATAAGCAACAACTCTTTAAAAAAAAAAAAAACACGATATAATTCTTAAAGGTTCAATCCTGAGAAATACATTTTGTTTGCGATTTTATTCCTGTTAAGCTTCTGACAATAGCTTTTCGGTTTCGTAACTCTTTTGATTCTACCTATGCAACACAGAGAAGTGAATAATATTAGCTAAGAATATTACAGGGCTCCAGCTTTAAGTGCTAACATTAACTTTTTTTTTAGCTCTTGTCAGCGCGTCAGCGAGCGGTGCGTAATTACTAGCTTTTTCATTAGTCCTCTGTCACCAGGACTGGCTCTATATTTTGAAAATATAATTGATATAAATGCGTATGGGTTAAAGCAGGAGGGGGTCTCTCGTTAATTGAAATATAGCAGTGTGTCACTTTCATCCATTTGTATTAAACTGTTCTAGTTCGAAAGATGCCTGTAAATATTATCTAGCATTCACTTAAGCAATATGGAATAACCTTTTTAAAGAAAAGGATTACAAGTGCATTATTTGTAATCTATTATCGTATAGAAATGAAACAAAGAAGAAATTATCCTAACCTATTTCAATTTCAATATACTGTGACGTTTCGCGTGTTTGTTGAAGGAGATTTGAATATTAATAGATTCATTTGTTGTCTTTTAAAGTGGAATCTATCTATATATATAAAGCAGGATGTTTGTGGGTCTGTCTGTGGGTCTGTGTGTACGTTTTTTATACAAATCTACAGTTTTATTCCGATCTTGATAAAATTTCGCATACATGACCTTCAAAGCATGAGGAAGGTCACTGTCTACCTCAGATTTCGGAAAAATAATAAATATCGATAAAAAATCGATATTCATGGTTATGGCAAGGCATTTTAATGAGAAATATCTCATGACCAACAATGCAAGGCAAAGTTTGTACAACAATAGGTATCAACAATGGTATCAACACGCAATTCACAAACGCTCTGCATGAACAAACAATCAATATCTCATGACTAACAATGAAAGGAAAAGATTGTGCAAGTGTAATTATCCCGGGCAACGCCGGGTACCTCTTCTAGTCTTCTATATATATAAAGAAGGATGTTTGTGGGTCTGTGCGTCTGTGGGTCTGTGGGTCTGTGTGTATGTTTTTTATACAAATCTACAGTTTTATTCCGATCTTGATAAAATTTCGAATACATGACCTTCAAAGCATGAGGAAGGTCACTGTCTACCTCAGATTTCGGAAAAATAATAAATATCGATAAAAAATCGATATTCATGGTTATGGAAAGGCATATTAATGAGAAATATCTCATAACCAACAATGCAAGGCAAAGTTGGTACAACAATAGGTATCAACAATGGTATCAGCACGCAATTCACAAACACACTGCATGAACCAACAATATATATCTCATGACCAACAATGCAAGGCAAAGTTTGTGCAACAATAGGCCCATTGTGTTCGCATCAACAATGGTATCAACGCGCAATTCACCAATAACAATGAGCACAGAATGATGATGTAATGTTAAAGCAATCTTTCCAAGAATTATAACAATGAACATAAAATGATGATGTAATATGGATAAGTTTCAATTTGTAACAATGCATAGAATTCCTGTTATTCAGGCTTTTCTTAGAAAAGAAAGTTCTTAGTACTTAACAATTTCTTGAAAATCTTTAAAAATGATCAGTAACTGGAGATAATGGAGAGTTAGCAGACTATTGAGAAAGAGTGGAAAGACGACAGAGGAAGCACTCCTTTAGCTCCGTGATGTATTGAGCAAATGGGAAGCAAGTAAATAGAAGAATCGGCGACCGATAGACTGCACAAAGTGATGAATGGCCAAGTTTTGCTTCAACACATCGAGAGAAGAGTGGAAATTGCAACAACACTAAGTATACATCTGAGGTAAGATTACGTGAGTAAGAAATTATTTAGACTAGCAGTGGCATCCTTAGAGAGGTCCAGCCATTGTGAGCCTTTAAAAAGATTTTTTCGAATTTTCATTAAGAATTTTTACTGTATTAATTCTAAGCATTTTCATGTGTTTATTTTTAAGATATTGCAAAATTTAATTTAATTTTTTGAGATTGTTCTGTTTACATCCAAGTGTAATTATCCCGGGCAACGCTGGGTACCTTTGCTAGTTCATTATAATGTGTTTAATATAATGATGATGTTGTTGTAAGAATTTATGTATAATTGAGTTATTAACTGATTAAAGAATTGAATAAATAATTCGTTTACAATGCTTTTCCATCCAGAGGGGATGTCAGTGGAAATAGAATTTCTGATTATTGCGAATTATGTTGATTTAGAATCATATTGGTGTATGACATGAATAATAATGTGAAGCATCGTAATAAATTGTGAATATTATCTCTCATGTTTTCAAGAGGAGATGAAGTTTTATTAGGCAAATATGCAATTTTGGGAGTTTTTACTTTAAATTTCATTTTTTTTTGTTGATGAAAGTGAGGCCGGATGCTCGAAGGTGACAAAAGAGACGACGACCAGTATCCCCGGGCTCCCATGCCGACGCATGGAAAAGCTCGCCTTTTTTGTTTGAATGTTGTTTGGGGAGGAAAACTTCGAATCTGATTCTTTCGATGATTGTAAGCTTCAATTAGTTGGAGGTCAGAAACCGTCAAGCGGCCCTTCTCCATGCATTTTTCTACAAATCAAGAGGGGATGTCCCATCAGTAGTTAAATTGGACAAAGAAATGAGATGAATTCAAGCAGGGAAGTGATATTATATGATACTCCCTAATACGAGAATATTGATGAAGTGAGTTGAATTGCAATTAGGATGAGAATATGCAAATCCCCCGTTTCTGTGAATAAGATGGCAAGATGTTCAAACTATATCCCACGACTTGAAAATTAATGGCGATACTTTATACGAGACGACAAAACTAACCAGGGAGGAGATTAATTTAAGGATCCACATCAATTGAGAAGGTAGCTGAGAATCTACAAGCCATGCATTAAGTTTTGGAGGCTGTGCAGGTATCTGTTGATCTCACCTTAGACTGTTTGAGAAGTAACGGACTCATCAGGTGGTAGATCCAGGTTCCTGTACCAACGCGAAGCGAATAGTCTTCAGGGCAAAGTAATGTGTGCTTCACAAGAGGTGAAATATTGGTGTTGTGATCTATATAGAGTGTGTGTATGCCCCTGGATATGTATACTGTTTAAAGTGATATAGTGTAATAATACAAATATGGATATAGAAACTTCTGCTTAGTGGACACAAACTATAAGTGAATACATTTGTTAGATCCTGCAATTTTATTTTGAGATAGAAATAAGTGAAATTAATGATAAGATTGGGTGAGGTCCCTTTTATAGATTGATCACATGAGCACAGGTTGAATTTTGAATAAGAGAATAAATATTATTTGTATTCAAGTTACTGGTTGCTATCATGTCTCTGTACGAAAGCTCTGAGATGTGTGTCCGGATAAATGGCATTAAGTCAAGACCGTTCACCGTGGGTGTTGGACTCCGCCAAGGGTGCGTACTGTCGCCCCTCTTGTTCATTATCTTTATGGACTGGATAGACAGGGGCAGCCGAGGCGATGAGCGTGTTCGTGTGGGCGACTTCCTGGTGGAGAGGTTGCTCTTTGCTGACGACCTTGTCATCCTTGGGTCTTCTCGCACGAACCTTCAGCATGCACTAGTAGCCAAATGTGAAGAAGCTGGGATGAAGATCAGTGTGGCTAAAACCGAGGTTCTGGTCCTTTCAAGACAGCCTGCTCAGTGCGCTCTCCACGTTAGGGGAGCCTCATTGAGACAGGTGGAGAAATTCAAGTATCTCGGGATTGCATTCACGAGTGATGGACGGCAGGAGAAAGAATTGGATGCTCGGATCGGTGCAGCAAGCTGTGTCAGACGTGAACTGTGGCGATCCGTGGTAACGAAACGCGAGCTGGGTAACAAAGCCAAGCTCTCCGTCTTCAAATCTATCTTTGTCCCCATTCTCAGCTATGGTTATGAGGCTTGGGTAATGACCGAAAGAGTGCGATCTCGGGTACAAGCGGCCGAAATGAGATTTCTGAGAGGTGTGGCAGGTGTTAACCTACTAGATAGAGTGTACAGCAGCACAATAAGGGAATCTTTAGGTGTTGAGCCGCTACTTCTCCGCATTGAGAGATCTCAGTTGCGCTGGTATGGCCACGTGATACGGATGCCAATGCAAACTAGTCTTCCTAGGCAGTTGTTATTTTCCAAGCCGGTGGGTAAGAGACCAAGGGGTCGGCAGTCTAGAACCAGGTGGCTAGACTACATGGAGAATCTGGGTTCGAGTCGCTTGGATATTACCAGGGAGGACATGCGCCTGATGGCGGAAGATCGCGATCGCTGGAGATAAGGCCTGAGTGCTGTTTTCAAAATGGCGGCGCTCGCAGGCGGACTATCTGTGTGAAATAAGATGGAATAGAAGAATTATTTCACAAATTTGCTTTAATCTTCTAACGAAATCTAAGTTTTTGAACTTGTTATTTAAATGGCTTTATGTTTCAATCAAAACAATGGCAACATACGTGCAAATAAATATAGTTTCATTTTTTTCAAAGTAGAGCCATCTATGGAGAAAGAGAAAAAGCATCTTTCCTATAAAAAAATTTCGAAACCATATAGGATGGTTTTAGAAATCTGCAAAAAATTAGTTCCTGTAATAGATTAATTATTTTGGTTAGATTTTGTAAGAAAATTAAAGCAAATTTATGAAATAATTCTTTTATTTCAGCTTATTTCACACAGGCGAGCGCCGCCATTTTGAAAACAGCACTCAGGCCTTTATCTAGTGGGCTGTGGCAAATAACTGAAGCAGACACTTTATTGTTTTGGTTGTGTTCTGGTTTGCTTTAAAAGTAAGTTATGAAATGGGGACCTTTGTACTGTCCTTCTTGATGAACTTGTTGGAGACCTAGCCGCTATGTACTGCAAGACCCCCATCAATTCATTAAAAACAAGATAAGAGGGAAAAAAGGTTTTTTTTTTTTGTAAACCACGCTTTTATAATATCTTATTATTATATCTCTTCAAGCCGGCGTCAAGAATTTGTAAAATTAATTGTTTGGTCTAACAATTAAGCAATTCGTATAACAACGTCCCTCCGCAAATCGGCAACCAAGTTGCCTAATTGTGGAGAGAAGACTGAAATGAGTTTTTCCCCTAGAATGCGTTCCAGTGAACCGATTTGAAATTTTTTTCCTTTAACGTGTATTGTCATCGCTCTTGTGTATGTGTATCAAGTTTCAGCTCTCTAGCTTCTCAGGAAGTTGGTTTAATATTGATTACAAGATTTGACCCGGACACACAGAAAGGCAAGTTAACCCTTAATCGGATATCGGGAAATATCTTCCTACTTGTTAGGCAATGGAAACATATTTCACAGTAAACTGCACGTTGATTGGTTGCTGATCGTGTATAGTTCAAGAAACAGTCGCTAGGTTAAGTTGGTGGCAATAGAAATTAATTGAGAGAGAGAGCACATGTTTGAAATCATGTTTTAGGCTTGCCCAAATCTTGCACTTCTTCTTAAATTTTGGGTCGTATCTTCACCCAAAAATCGGAAGTGTAATTAACTTTGAACTATTGAAAATGATGCTTTAGAATGTTCTTGGTATTCCAAACTTAAAGTATTTCTTTTTCATATGGGTTTATTTCATCAGATAAACCTCATCTGTTATGGGAAGTGTATATCTTGAGCTATAAGGTAATGTGTTTTTTATTTCATTCAATTTGTAATTATAGTGGGCAAGAAATAACGTGAGGTGTTCAGAGCTCGCTAGCGGGAATTCTATTAGGCCAAATGCAGTACATTTTGGTGT
>JAHWFO010014428.1:9227-29215 GCA_023313115.1 Rhysida immarginata
GACCGACGGAACCTTGGCCGTACTTCGCACGTCTAATAGATTTATCCACGCTGAGCCTGGGCTTTCGTCGTCTTGTCCAAGCGTCTGACACTTTTCCAATTCAATATAGGCTGCGCTCGTCGGCACCGTGGATGTTGCCTCCAACCCGGCGGCTTCGGTCTGATTCTTTTGCGTCGAGACCTTCCCAAGGCCTTCAGATGGAGTCCCTGGCTGCCCTCCCCCTTGTGGTCTCCGGTAGGGAGCTATCTCTCGGTTCCCGCGGAACACGCGGCTACGGGACCAATGTCCTCCGTTACTAGCAAGGTAGGTAGCACAGTTTCTTACCTGCTGTCCGCCCGTCCGCTTAGAAGTCTCCCTTAGCGCCGGATTCCCGGGAAGGTCGCCAGAATCTCTCAGCCTCCAAATTTCAACCTTTTTCATCGATCTCTCGAATTGAAGTCCCTGTCTATCTCTCTCTCCTTTTCCAAGTCTCAAATCTTTCCTCCCTTGCTTTCTTATTGGCCCTTTCCCCGTCTCTCTTCTAACTATCGATACCTGGCCAATCTCTTTTTCCCTTCCTTCAAATTCTTTTCGCCTTTTTCTCCTTGCGTACGGCGCTTTATCTTTCTGCCTTTTTATCCTTGCATACGACGCTCTCTCTTTCGGTCCCTGCTCCTCTTTCGTCGTCTGCTCCATTTCTCTCTCTTCTCTACGTTTCGTTATTCCTGCCCGAACTGGGATTAGGTCGGCCCTCTCCCTTAAGCCTCCCAAATTTTGTGACACAAGGTTATGTGTGACAATTTTAGTGTGATTAATACCTTTTTTGACAACAATAGTTACCCCACCAGAGGCTGAATCTGAAGCTTTTTTAGGCGGCCTATCTTTTCGGTAAACATAGTACTCTGGTAGATTAAAAGCCTTACTCTGTTTGAGATGTGTTTCGCACAAGAAGGCAACATCGATGTTCCAGCTTGTGAGGAAATCGTAGAACTCATGACACTTGCGAGAGATGCCCCTCGCATTTCATATAGTGCAACGTAGATTACCTTGATTTATAACTTTGTAGGGATGTCTATCCATGATTATTGTTTTGTCTCTGTTTGAGTGGTCTGCGGCAACACTTTGCCAGTATCCTTTACATATTCATTGTTACCCAGATACCTTTGAATTTTAACCAATTCGCTTTTTTTCCAGATACCTTTTTTGCTTCGATAAAGGATAGTCTCTATTCGAAACGTCAGCTTTTTATTTTGATTTTGATTAATTTTTTTTGTTTATTATATCTTATTTTTTATTTAATTTGCATTTTTAATTAATAACTATTATTTATTGTATTCCAGGGTTCTTGTGTATCGTCTTTCTCTTAATATATATCCGTTCATTGTTCTCCGAGACCTGTGTTTCTATTTTTTCACTCACTGTTTTGCTTGATATTTTTGTATATCTATATTTTCTTGTCCATTTCTATCCAGTTTGCCTGTTCTCTCTCTCTCTCTCATGTTGCTATCCTTTGTGATTCAATGTTTAAATATTTCCCCACACGTGTCCCAGTTAACTCCTCCCACTCCCTGTTTTTTCGCTCTCGTAGAGGTTGCACCTTTTCGGACATCCCAACACTCTTACAAGACATTCCATCCGACATTGATCATCTCATCATTCACATAGGCACGAACAATATCTCTTCTTTAACTAACAGTCCAGAAACTGCCATACACTCCCTTATAGAACAGCTCATTACCATCTTCTCCACCAACAAAGACATCCAAGTCATTTTATCATCAGTCCTACCAGGCTACATAAATCTCCACAGACACTTACATTCACAGAACACCTCACAACTTAACAAAAACATTGCACACTTCAATACACTAGCACAGATTTTATCCAGCATTTCTAAACGATTTCACTTTTTACAACATTGTCCACTCTCTCCTAGTCACATTTGCAGAGATGGGCTGCATCTTTCATACAAGGGTTTAGATCTAATTTCACAAAACATTCTTAGTTACTGTCAACCTCTTGCCAAACTCAACCTTATCTCAAACACTACACAAGACACCGACAATCAGACACCAAGCAACATCTTCGACAACACCCCCTCACTATCTGCTTCACCTGTTCATATTCAGATCTCAACAACTTCACCTTCAGACCTTCAACACCTTCAGCAAACACCTATATCTACTCCCACCATCCACACAACAACTTCCAATGACACTCCTCTTCCACCATTCACGATGTCCCGTCTTCCCCAACACTCTCCCCTATTAAACTAATTCTCACACCTACACCTTCACAAAACACTACAAGAATATCAGACACACTTTCACGCCCACTTTCCACCTCTAACACGTCCGCCAGATCACACACTTATAACACACACAGCTCCACAAAATTACGATCAACACAAAACATATGACTAACAGCCATCCACCCTCCTGCTTTTTTTCAGCTCTGTAAGCTTTGCGACAAATTCTGTACCTACCATGCTCACAAAATCACCTTTTCCCATTACTTTACTCTCTGCCACAATACCTAAAGGTTTGGTCTCTGCCCCAGCATCCAATCAGGCCCCTTACCCTCTGCCCCTCTGTCGCAAGTTCATTACACTGTGTCTGACTCTACCCGTAACATCCTTCCTATCCTCAGAAACCATTGCTCGAGCATCTGCACAAGCCTCTTTCAGGCCATCACCAACACGCTCTCTCCCCTCTCTTAATCCCCCAGATATTGACGCTCTTCATACTTTCATTTGCAAAAAACTTGATTTTCTTTATTCCAATAAGTGTAATAAATTTCTGAGAGACCGTATTTCCTTCCCTAATAAAACCGATTTTCTCTCTAATCCTTTGAGAGAAAGTCGATTAGATTCACTGCTACGATTGACAGATAGCCACAGGCACTCAAATTGCCCTCTAGACGAATCAGTGGACCTAACTGCTCCCAACAGAAGATTCCACACACATACACCCTACCCCACTAGCCTGTTTCCGGCCCACAATAGCTTCCTGCAGTCTCTTTTCATGGCGTTCACGACACACTCGCCATCGCCCGACAATCTTATGGAGAAAAAACCTTGACTTGTCGGAGAAAGCGACCTTAGCCCACTCGTCTGTGGTCCAATGGCGGTGCTCACGTGCAAAGTCTAGGCGTTGTTGACGATAATCCCTGGTCAACATGGGTGCAGCAACCATGCGTCAACTGCTCAGGCCCATCCGTAGCCGGGTGCGTTCAACGGTAATGTCGGTTACATGTCTGTTGCCACCACTATTGAATCTGGTGGTCAGTTGATGGACTGTGGCTCTCCTGTCGTCGTAGGCGCTGCTCACCCCGTTGGTCGATAGCTTTGTGACCCTTTACAGTGATGGCATTGGGACGCGATTTCTGTCCCTGCTGTCCACTCTTTGTACACCTTCACTACAGCGGACCGTTAACAGTTCACACATCGCGCCGTTTCGGAGATGGTGCCGCCCTTGCTGCGATAGCCTATTATCATCTCTTTTTGGATGTCTGTTAAATCCGGACGTTTACCCATCTTGAGGTTTAAAGCTTTCTCAGCCTTTTATGCAAATTTTGCAATGTGTAATCTTTGCTGGGGCGAACCACGCGTGTTCGTTGAAGGGGTGCTGGTCATAATTCATTGATATGACAGTGTAGATGGATTCGAATTGAGGACACAAAATAATCCGTCTGGTTGTATAAGATCCGATGCACTCAATACTCAAAAAATGCTTCAAAACGCATCAAAATTTGCTTCAATATTGATGGAGGACCATATTTTCCAAAACTCATCACCAATACTCATTCAGCGAAAAATATTCGTACTGCTTGGTCGTGGTTGTTGTCAATTATTTAATGTTTTCCAATTCTGATTTGGGTTTTCTAGCATTGACTCTTGCACTGTGCGAACAAAAAAAAATCAAAGAGAAAGAGAAATAGACGCAGGTCCAAAGTGCTGCTTTTGCATTGCAATTGCTTTTTTGTTTTTATTATAATAATCTTTTGACTTCACACACTACAATTCCTGATAATCACGATAAGCAGCTATAAGCAGGGTGTGAAATCCCGATCACGAACGTAACCCTGATCACTAGAAGAGGGGCTCGGTGGGTCAGCCATGTTCTTACTTCTGGGTCTCGCAAACAACCTTGATATTGAAGGAAATTTTGACAATAACCTCCTAGACGTTCAATATTGATAGGACGCTTTCTTCAATATTGTCAGAAAATACGAGGGGCGATTGATAAATAAGGTCTCCATGGCTGTAACTTTTTTATTTGTTAACAGATTTTCAAAATTTCTCTTTGTATCTTATACTCACATTTGTCGTCTATGTAATGCACTATTCACTTTTCGACATAGTCCCCATCCCTTTCCACGCATTGCGCCAACGCGTGACCAGTTGGGTGAACCCGTCGGAGAGGAATTCGGGAGTTGTTGTCGACACCAGGATTGAAAGGTAGCTTTGGACCCTCTTCTGGAGTACGATAACGTCCGCCCACACCAGACACCACACACCAGAGGCGTTACAGCACCTACAGTTCAAAGATGAAAAATTGCAGTTCAAAAATGAAAGACTTTGCACATTGCGACTTTCACCACTTCCCAAAGAAGAAAGAGCCCCTTAAAAGAGTTGGTTCTGACGGCGAGGTAAACGCTGCCATTCAATCCTGGTGTCGACAACAACTCCGGAGTTCCTCTTCGACGGGTTCACCCAACTAGTCACGCCTTGGCGCAATGCTTGGAAAGGAATGGGGACTATGTCGAAAAGTGAATAGTGCATTACATAGACGACAAATGTGAGTATAAGATACAAAAAGAATTTTGGAAAATCGGTTAACAAGTTAACAAATAACAAGCTCAGCCATGGAGACCTTATTTATCAATCGCCCCTCGTATCAATATTGATAGGACGCTTCAATACACTTTTAGCGATCAAAATTTGCATCAATATGGTCTTCCATCAATATTGAAGCGAATTTTCACAATTTCATTGATCGTCTAGGGGCTACTTTAGAAAGATTTTTATTTTTTGCACATTTATAAACGTGTAGCATTTTTTTACATAGTAGTAATTTATTTTAAAAGTATTTATATAGCTGTATTTTTTAATAATTTGTTTATTTATGAAATAATGAATTTTAAATTGCCATCTGATGGCAAACCATGAAAACGTCGAAAGATTTTAACTTTTTGCTTTTGAAATACGTTATTCAGCTGTATAGCATTTTTTTTGACACAGGAGTACTTTATTAAAAAAAATGTACCTAATATTTTATGTATTTATTTATTTTTGAAATTATCATGACTTTAAATTGTCATCTGACGGGGAAAAAAATCTTTCGATCGTTTCGTGGTTTAACCATGTGAAGATCTAAAGATTTTTATTTTTTGTATGTGAAATTCATTTATACAGCTATACAGGATTTTTTTTTTCATTTATTTAAAACATTTGCTTAGTAATATTTTTTTTTATTTTTGAATTTATCATGATTACAAAAGCACATGTAATACAATTGAAATAGCTGGCTTTCTGCTTGTTTATAGAGAAAAGAGGACACCTTGTGATGAAATTTGGAAATCGCTCACGCACGCACTTTTCAGCAGCAAGCATGAAGCATTTATTGAATTTTAATTGTTTATTAAAATAAGTAGCTTAGTTTACGACAGACAGTCGGATGACCGGACTCTGACAGATATTGCCACAATAGCAGTAAAACACGTCCTAAGCCTCGCGGAAACCACTCTGGCAATGTGGATTTCCTTTGCAACTATGTCCGAGTCCGGTCATCTGACTTTCTGTCATAAATTAAGCGTTTTTCTAATGAATAAAATAAAAGCTTCAAACAAAAATACAGGGTGAATACAAGTCTGAACCCCCCTTTTATTTTTTGAACCGAAGCAGATATGTCAATTTTGATGAATCCAATGAATAGGAAGTTGTGGATGGTCTATCCCATGGTGCACTTTTCATCATCCCAAATGCAAATTAGGACACATTCAAAATTTATCTCAAAAACCGTAAGGGATAAAGAAAAACACCCAATTGCAAATTTGTTCAGCATAAAAAAACAAACAAAACAAAAAAAAATTATCCAAATCGGACCAACCAATCATCCACAATCACGTGGTGAACTGACGCCACAATTACCATAACACAATTGGGAACGGAACCTACCTGACGCCAAAACATGCCTTTTTTTGCTTTTCCGCATGAAAGTGAGTGTGAGTATGGTAATTTATGTTAATTTTTTGATTTGCATGCTTTACGTGGTGGAAATATCAATCTTCAGTTTTCCTTGTGCAGTGTGACTTTGGGTAAGCTACAAACAGTTCACCACGTGATTGTAGGTGATTGGTTGGTCCGATTTGGATGATTTTTTTTGTTTTGTTTGTTTTTTTATGCTGAACAAGTTTGCAATTGGGTTTTTTTTCTCTATCCCTTACGGTTTTTGAGATAAATTTGGAATGTGTCCTAATTTGCATATTTGGGATGATGAAAAGTGCAACATGGGATAGGCCACCCACTACTTCCTATTCATTAGATTCATCAAAATTGACATATCTGCATCGGTTCAAAAAATAAAAGGGGGGGTTCAGACTTTTGTATTCACCCTTTATACAGGGAGGACCAAAAGAATCTCCCCACTGAAAATTTCTAAGTCCAATGGAAACTATCCACAAAGGGGTGGGCGATTCCAGAAGGAAGAACACTACTATTAATTTAAGGCAGGTGTTAACGTTA
Organism: Rhysida immarginata; assembly: GCA_023313115.1. Lineage (NCBI taxonomy): Eukaryota > Metazoa > Arthropoda > Chilopoda > Scolopendromorpha > Scolopendridae > Rhysida > Rhysida immarginata. The sequence continues at coordinate 15,952 of JAHWFO010014428.1, forward strand.
AATGGAGCGAGTCGATTTCTAGACGAGGTGATCATAATCTTAAATATTTTATAATACAAAAAAGGCAGAAAGTCAAATCGTGTAAAGTAAGCAGAGTACGCTTTTTTGTTGCAGTTATCTTTCATTTTGGACCCGTATCTAGCAATATCGGATATGATTCAGGGTTTACGTTTTGCTTTTAGAAAGCAATGCCAGGTTATTCCAGAAACAGTCCCCCCCCCCCTTATAACTTCATGCATATAACTTCAGTCCCCCTCCCTAAGTTTCCCTGTTCGTCCCTAGGTGGCGATACTGCATCGCGGAGTTCGTCTATTGAGCTTAGTGGAGGTGGGGAAACTGAGGGAAATTCTGTTTTGTAGCCGCAAAAATATAAATCCATAGACTAATTAATATTAATTACAACAACAGGAAAAAGCTTCCTGTCTCGTTTGTACGGAGCCGTATTCCAACAGGGCAGTCTAATAATGTTGATTCAGTCAGTGCACATCATTGAAGATGTGGTCGCATGAAAAAGTGAAGCTCTTGGATGCAGGGCTCTTGAGGCCCTGCTTCCATCTAAATGGTTAAAGTCATAAATATTTTAATTTTGATTTAATTGGATAATATAATTAATTAATTAAAATAATTGGTTAATTTTTGGTTTTTATACCTAATATACAAGTGTATATATCCCATAATCAAAATTTTTAGTAGATCTAAATTTTTTAATAATTTATTTAAATTGATAAAAAAAAATGGATATAAAAAAATTACCTAGATTCTCGGGTTTCACATACAGGGGTCTCAAAAGGTCGTTTACCAAATTTATCTGCTGGCCTGTCAGAACATGACGAACAAGCTTTACATCGGAAATTGCGTCCGAAAAAGTGACCAGCCACCGTTAGAGCGCGATGTTCGCAGGCGTATTAGGAGAGCGGAAAGCGGGATTATGTCAGGCGAGGATGTTGCAGGAGCCGAATGCATCGGTTCAGTAATGAATTCATGATAATAATTTAATTAATTAAATAATACAGTAATAATTCAGTACATAATTGAGATGTGTTTTGTTAATAACGTCATGTTTAATTTTTTGCGTGTCCGTCACGTTGCTGTAGCACACCACGGTTTGATTTTTGACTATTATGATCAAAAGTTTAAGGACAAGCCTCATAAATCATGGAATATACCAAATGTCACATGGCAATGACATGTAAATTATTGAAATAGCATCACACATCTTCAGACATATATCTGCTTCGTATTATTATTAAGATATGGATCGTTCAAAACAGCACAACGTCTTCCAACGTAGAACCATGATAAGATGCCATTAGTCCAACAAATATGTCCGTGAGATTTCCACCATTCTACAATTACCCTGTACAACTATAAGCAATGTCACTGCGATTTGGAAGACCAAGGAGCAACCACGAACTGGCAGGCCCAAGAAATTGACAGACACGGATCGTCGACTGCTTGCACTTGTGACCCTGGAGCAATCGAAGGACTTCCGCCGAAATGACTGATTAGAAATTCTGCTACCGGTATTGCTAGCACATTGTCTGGAACTGCATTCTATGGATTTCCACAGTTGTGCTGCTGCTCATAAGCCTTTCATCGCGGACAACAATTCCAGGCGACGCTTGGAGCGGTGCAAAACTCGCAGAAACTGGAGCATGGAGGAGTGGAAACGTGCCCTATGGCAATCAGACGGACGAAGTTGGCTTTGGCAAATGCCTGGAGGATGTTTCCTACCTGAGTGTGTGGTCCCAACTGTAAAGTTTGGTATGGGGCTCTTTTTATGGTTCGGATTGGGCCAGCTTGTTTCTGTTAAAGGACAGATGAATGGTGTTGCTTATCGAGATATTTTGGACAACTGTGCCCTGTCAACGTTATGGGAACAGTTCGGGGATGGACCTTTTCTGTATCAACATGAAAATGCTCCTTGTCATAAAGCAAAGTCTATTTTCAAGACAATGGGGGTTGAAGAAATGGGTTCACCTCGACTACGGGCTAGATTCATCCCATTGAACACCTGTCGTATGAATTGGAACGTCGACTACGAGCTAGATCACGCCGTGTCTGAACTAACCTGTGCTCTGAGGCAGGAAGTAGGAAAATTCCAGTTTTTTACTACAACTAAACTGGTGAATAGTCTTAGAACAAAAGCGGGTGCCACCGCTTATTAATTCCTGTTATCGGAAGCCTGCCATAGAGTAAGTAAGAATAGAGAATCCACTTAATGTTAAAAATGTATAATGCACTTTCAGACCCCATCTGGTTTTCAGAGTTGAAACTAAATAATAACTAAATTGTAAATTATGGTTAAAATAATTGGGAGAAAAGAACAATGAAAGACTACTTTATCTTGATATACTATAGAATAATTGTTGTCCGAGATCAAGTGTTCGTTAACCCTAAGAATCATGGTTGACAATGACCTAATTCAGTAAAAAAAATTAAAAAGCAATTCAGTCGGGTTTTTTCCAGTTATTCTTACATTATGTTGCACAGCATCTTGCAGAACCCTAAACTGGCTTTTCAATAACGTACTTTTTCAAGAATTCTTCTGCCATACTTCGACAAGGATAAATGCGATGATCATTTGAATGGTGTGTAATGCGCAACCATAGAGCATAGAGTAAGTAAGAATGCTTACTTTGATTCTGACGCGCAGCACGTTGGCTCAGTGATACATGACTGCTTACTTCCAACTCTGATTGTCAGATGGCAGCAACGCTGTGCATGACATAGAGATCTTGTTTATATAAGAGATACGACAACTAATTACGTGGGCGCCATTTTGTGCTAATCACACTAATGAATTCCTTTTTATAATTGCTTGGTCGTTTGGCCAATTGAGGCAAATTTATTTTTCTACTTTTCATAATTAAACAAAACAAATTTTAATAATAATATTTTTTTAAATACGAGGGCGATTCAATAAGTAAGTTACGAATCGTGATTGAAAAGAAATGAATGGAGATAATGACATACAAACAACATTTATTTTTCAACATAATCTCCATATAAATTTAAGCACTTGTCCCACCGTTTCACAAGTCCCTGGAAATCTGTGGCGTAAAATTCTTGTGGTTGCTGTTGGAACCACGCGCGCACTGCTCTTTCAACCGCTTCATCGTCAGGAAAGCGTTCTCCCGAAAGATGATGTTTCAAAGGGCCAAACAAGTGGAAATCGCTCGGGGCGAGGTCCGGGCTGTAAGGTGGATGTTGGAGGACCTCCCATTTGAATGACCTCAGCGTCGCTGTGGTCTGATTGGCATTATGAGGACGGGCATTGTCATGCAGCAGCAACACCCCTTTATTGAGGTGGCCTGGTCGCTTCCGGCGAATGGCGGCACGAAGTTTCGTCAGAATCGTGCAGTATGAGGCAGACGTAACTGTGTGGCCACGTTGCTGGAATTCGGTGAGCAGTACGCCTTGACAATCCCAGAACACCGTCAACATGACTTTCCCGGCCGATGTTGTCACCTTGAATTTCTTATGCGCTGGGGACGAGGGATGTTTCCACTGCATGGAGGTATGCTTCGTCTCAGGCTCATAATGGTGCACCCAAGACTCATCACCAGTGACAATCCGAGAAAGCATATCGTCCCCTTCAACCTGGTAGCGCTGGAGATGCTGCAATGACAAGCTTATTCTCTGGCTTTTGCGTTGTGGTGTAAGCTGGCGTGGCACCCAGCGGGAGCACACTTTCTTGAAGTCTAGCAGCTCATGCATCATGTTGTAAGCCTGGCCACGTGAACAACCAATAGCGGTTGCTACATCGTCGACAGTTACCCTCCTATCTGCTCGCATGATGTCTTCGACGCGCTGCAACGTTTCTGGCGTGGCGATCTCAACCGGCCGTCCGGCTCGATGTTCGTCTTCGATACTTGTCCGCCCTTCCGAGAACTTCTGCACCCAATTATGGATTGCCTGATGTTGACAGGCAATGTTCACCATACACGGGCAGCATTTCCTTGTGGATATCCTTTGCTTCCATATATTTTGCCCACAAAAAACGCACAAAAGCACGCTGTTCTATCGTGGTACATGTACTCAGGGGCGCCGCCGTCTTGTACAGTCATGTGCAGAACGATCTTTGTGCGTCACAATAAAACTAGATAATGCTGCTGTCTAGCGGTGACAGTTTCCCGCACTTAATTAAAAAATGAAGGCCGCAACTTCGATTTGTAACTTATTTACTAAATTTCCTTGAAATAATGTAATTGTGCTAGCACGGTTAGCACATAATGGCGGTTTCGATTACGAAATTGGCGTATCTCTTGACTATACAGGATCTCTAGCATGATACTTTTTCAGGCAGAGACGATCCTCTATTTCAAGATGGGTGTCCCTAAACTTTTGATCATGTAGCGTTTGTTGTACTTGGGGTTCAGATAAAAATTAACTTTCTCCACTTGAAATATCAGAATCATAAAGAGTAAGATCCAAATGTTCAATGTTATTTAATAAAAAAAAAAGAAATGTCATACATCTTTATTTAAATGTAAATTAATTATGCCTTAACCGGGGTAGGTCAAGGCCATATAAAAACAAGCCTTCAGTGTTTTTTCGTTTTGTTGTACACAGTGAAGGCTGGATCTACGGCCCACGTTTGATGATGCATTCGCCAGGCGTTGAGTGAGTTGTCACATTTGTCTTTTAATTTTTAACCATAAGTTTACCCAAATAAAGACAAAGTAAATAACAGCTCTTTAACCACAACAAAAATTAAGTAAAAAGAAAAATACAACCTAATCCTAGAAGTGCTTTTCGAGGGCGAAGCTTTTCGAGGTTGGTCCGATTTGGATGATTATTTTTTTTTGTTTTGTTTGTTTTTCTATGCTGAAAAAGTTTGCAATTGGTTTTTTTTTCTCTATCCCTTACGGTTTTTGAGATAAATTTTGAATGTGTCCTAATTTGCATATTTAGGATGATGAAAAGTGTACCATGGGATAGGCCACCCACAACTTCCTCTTCATTAGATTCATCAAAATTGACATATCTGCTTCGGTTCAAAAAATAAAAGGGGGGTTCAGACTTTTGTATTCACCCTGTATAGTAAGCCATCTTTCCCTGATCTCTTGTATCTTTTGTATATGTTGATGCAAAGTGTCGTTCTTAAATTTTAGGAAATGTTTGAATATGCTAAATGTGAATCTGTATAGGAAAAATATTCAGCAACTTTAAAAAAATTCTTTTATTTTTACAGGAGAAGGCTGGGGAGCCTTTACCGATTCTCATGGCTACTACATTCTGATTCTTCCAGATACTAATCAAAAGTGTCTTCCTGTCTCTATTGGCGAAGCTAAATATCTCCAAACAGTGAAATTACATTATAAATTTCCGTTTGTGGTTTAAGCGAAATATTTTTACTACGTCTAATTTACATAATACGTTAAGTGTATGTATACAGCATAGACTATGATTAAGTTATATTCAGATTGGACTAATTGAAGATGCTTGTAAATTAAATAATCTTCACGGGTAGCGAAAGTGCTTCTGCTGGTTCACAACTCTTCGACATATTGGGTAAACGTTTCTTGAAAGCACCACCTACAACACATCGTCCATGAACCGCTTTTAGAATTAAAGTTTGACAAAGTTCAACCATGGTAAGAACGCATATACCAAGATAAAGGCCTAGAGTGCCACCAATGTCGCTGAGCAATGCATCGAGAGTATAGGCCCAATGCTCAGTTTCAATAGTGACGCGATTATCAAATACGACATATAAATAACTCAGATTGAGCATATTGTAATAGGAATTATATAATATGATTGCGTAATGTGTGTCAACGCACTTACGCGGGCATGGGCAATCCACGGTTAGGAAATGTCTCATCACCTCGTCAGTATCGTTCATAACGTTGAAATAGTCATCTACTTTGCTGCAGAGAGGAGTTGCATTTACTGCCCTGATGTAAGGTAATCTACAAATTAGTACAAAAAAACAAATGTTATTCAAGATCATATTAGAAATTAGTAAGGGGATGAATTAATAAAAAAACACAAATCCTAAAATTCTGAGCTTAAATTAGAGGTAACTAAAAAAAGTTCCGTCGCTTGTGCAAATGAAACACCAATACACCATAGATGTGTGGCAAAAAGGATTTACTCATCGACATAGTCACCATAACATTCGATGACCTTTTACCAACATAATACAAGCTCATACATGGTATACGCTTGTCTTTAGATACTGTATACGCTTGAATATCTTATCTTTAGAGATAAAAATAACGGGTCGCCTCAGATTTAATCACTGCATCATCACGGAACTGTCTCGTTTCCATGTGGATATACAAAGCATGGAACATGTGATAATCGCTTGGTAAAATATTCGAGAAATAAGTAGAATCTGGCAGCAATTCTCATTCCAAAGCAGTATTCACATTATTTTTCACCAGTGCGAGACACGGTAATTTGCACACGACAGGTAACCAAGTGTAGACCGCGATAATAATTGTTTACCCTTATGAATCAGAACTCGTCATGGACAATATTAGCTGTGTCCAACAGACATACAGCATCGTCAGAGGAACAAAATTTTTGGAATCACCCTCGTAGGGTACGTTTTGTTACTAAGTCGTTTCCAAAAGCAGTGCATAATTCACGGCATGCCTCAGAAGCATTGGACATGCTCCCTCGAGTTTAAATTCGTAAACAAGCACTTCCAATAACTACTTTTCACAAACACTGCGAAGGCTTTGTACTACACCGAACACCAAACCCAACGCTTAGAAACTCAAGTGTCTACCGCACAGAAGTGTAACAACAACCTATAACATCAATTTGCTCTATCCATATAAAAGAGCTTCAGTTTAATAATTTTTCAAGCGTAATAATTAATTGTATCTTTCACAAGGGGTCTGTCTGTATTTTCATTTATAAAAAACCGTTCTTTGATTATCGGGGAACAAGCCTTGTGTGATCATCTCGACTCTTGAATCGGAGAACAAGAAACACTTTTTTTAGTTTCCTGAGATTTATGATTTATTTTATCCAATTTTTTTTTAGTTTTTAAAAACATTAATTTTTACTGAAGTGCTTATTAACTGAGTGGCCAAAAGTCACGGGAAGGCCCTGAATGTGATGTTAATAGCGAGTCGCTCCTCCGTGAGCCCCCAAAACTGCAGTAACATTTCGACGCATGGATTCTACGAGGTGTTGGAATTATTCTGGAGAGATATTGACTCACGCATAACTGAACACAGCCCATAAGTGACCAGAACTGACAGAACCTTGTTAACACACAAAACCTATAGCTTCATGAGGCATACAGCACACTCTCACGGGATCAGCACGAGGCAACTGATTCATCTGACCATGCTACACGCCGCACTGTTCCATGGTCCACTCTGTCGAGGTGTCATTAAGAGGACAAATCCGGTCGTCGGCTGCTGAAGCCTATGCGATAGAGGTGAATGCGTTCCTGATGCTCCACATTCCAATGGACGGTGATCTGATTCACAGTATCTCGCCGGTCGCCCTGTATGACTCTGTGTTCGTCAAACCTTATGGTCATTCTATACGCGTATGGAAATATTGTCCTGAGATATTGAAGATCCACCCTAGACATTGATGACCTCGGAAACTCTAATTCTTGAGTAATTATGCTATGACCCATGCGTCTTGCACCGATTACACTAGTCAACACACATTTTGTAACTATGACCACACATAGTGTTCTTAGTAGTAATTTGTATGTGGAATCCGAATCTGCTTTTAGATTTTTTCAATCACGTCACGTTTCTAAGTTTTGCACTTCGAGACTTCTATGTTAAAGTAATGGATGTGAGGAGAAGCGTCTGCAATGTTAAACTATCCACATTTTGGGGCCGCAAGAAAATTTATCAGGCCCCAAACACTGAATAATTTAAAAATGTTTCATTGAAAAAAAGAAATCTGTGCGTGCTAGAGAAATTTCAAAATTATATTCGTAATAAGCAACTGTCGGTAACAGACTCCTTAGATCGTTTCTACACTAGCGTCATACGCCACATCTGGCCGCGGCATTCGGGAATCATACACGGCACATCTTCAAATGGTACAACTCTTCCCGTGAGTTTTGGCCACTCAGTTTACATCTCAGGTAAATATAAATGCACATTTGCAATATTTTCAACATAGTCCCTTTCTCGTTTAGACTTTTATAGAGAAGAATAAATCCGCATAACCATCTTATCAATCTCTCCATGAAGCAGTCACCATTTTCCATCAAGCTCTCCATCAATCAGCCACCATGTCATGTGATTTTCAATCGAAAATGAAAAGCAATAGTGACGAAAATGGAGAGTTGCGGGTTCGAATGTTTCGGACGAGAGTTTTATGGAGGAGAAATTTTCGATTCGTCCCGCACTCTTTCCTGGAGGAAAGTGGAATCGTAGCGGAGAGAGTGACGGGATCGAGGCCTAGAGAGAGAATAGAAGAGGAAAAGCCACAGGCAGGTTCATCAGAAAAACTCCGAAGTGATGGCTTCAGTGGAAAAGCGAAGGCAGGTTATCTAGAATATGGTTATCCGTGGTTGGAGTTTTCGCGCGCAAAAGGCAGAAATAAATGTAATGGAGTTACTCGTGAAACTACAAATAAGTAGTTTATGTGATACTAATAGTAAATGGATACAACCGTCTAACCTGGTTAATATTACGTTGGATCTTACCTGTGTACAAGAAACTCCATCATCTATTATTAATGATTCTGATTCACGCACAAACTGTGCTTTACATTATTATTGCTTCTCTATTTCTAAAATAACAGTAGCCGAGCATTCTTCATTGCTCAGTAATTGAAAGCAGTGTACCTACGAGAAAGAATGAGAATGCTCCCGTGTGCTACATTTCCTATGAGAAAGAAATTGCTACGTTAGGGAATTGAGTTAATGTACAGTGGTTAAAATAATTAAGTTGACCCAAGCTAAAAATAAAAAAATCTTTGTCATACTCATAGAAACAATTCAGAAATCGTGTCTATCATTTAATTGTAACCTTACGTCGTTGATTTCACAATAAATAAAATGGGTGCCAATGTAATCTTATAACCTTGATTGGACCACCCCACCTTCTTCTTAAAATCAGAATCCAATACAATGAATTCTAAGACAGCCAGCTCAATAAAATGTTCAAATAAATTCAATACACAAAATCAAGGACATAGGTTAGGTTCTTCTAAAAAAATGGCAGGTTGTGACTTATTTATTTCAATAAGAAAAGCAAAGTTTGGAATTAAATAAAAATTCTTTCTTTATTCAAAGGTAAATAAACCAACGAGACACAAATTTAAATAAAGCCTTAAATCTATATGAAGGAAAAGTAGATAGATCTTAACACAAAAGAAGAAAGTTAATACTAAAATTCCCAAGTACTTATATCTAATATAACATGCAAAACTCAATAAATATCAATAAAAATACAATTTGCTCTGAGGAAAGAGATAGTTCTACTCAAAATTCTATTCTTAGAAAGTTCACTCAAATATATATCTTTATCGTACCTTTTGTCATGACACTATGAGATCAATATATCAAATTTCAGTTTTTACTTACAATTGCGAAGTTCAATCACCTGCAGACTTGCCAAGCACTTTTAATCCACTTTGTTACACTAAAAACACCTTTGTGTTTAACAGGCCATAAACTATATCACTTAACACTCTGAAGCACAAAAACACATCTGAAGAAAATCCGGATCGATTAGTGAGTGAGTCCATTGGAAGTCTCAAAATGTCCCCACTAAGTTCAACAGAAGATCTCGCATAGTATGCTGTTGTCTTCTTCTCTCATTGTCGGGTTCCTAATTATGCCTGTCGCTCGAAGAAATTTCACGTTGCTCTGAAGAATATCTCATTAATCGCTTACTATCTCTCTGAAGAATATCTTGTTGCTCTGAAGAATAATCACGTTGCTCGTTTACACTTTCTCTGAAGAATGTCGGGGTTCCAATTTCCGTATTTTAATTCTAATTATAACAGACGACTCTGAAGAATATCAATTACACACATGTTCCATTTCAATGTTACTTAGGGTACGTTTCTTACTCCTTACAATCAGTTTAAATCAGAGAGTCAAATTGGGTTTTCAATGAGATGCCACCCACACCAAGGGTTTTTCCATATAAAATTTGATGAGCCACCTTACACCATGAATTTATAGAAATCAGCCTAGCTACTTAGCTAACTGTGGAAGTTGCACAGCAGCGTTTTTCGCAAATGCTATCTCTAATCAATTCCCAAAAATTTCCATTACTTCAAACCACGAACTGAATCTTAGAAATCAGCCTAGCTACTTGACTAACTGTGGAAGTTGCACAGCAGCGGTTTTCGCAAATGCTATTTCAGATCCATTCCATAATTTTCCATAACTTCAAAACGAGAGGAAAAGGCGTGCGGCCTTCCTCTAGTCCCTCTCAAGCATGACTCATGTAAGTTTCTGTTTCTCTCCCCTTTTAAAGCTTTGCAAGCTTCCTGTCTCTTCCCCTCTCAACAATTCACAAGTTCAAAAAGTGAATAAACCATAAAAATAGCAACGATCCCAAATACTATACAAAATCCGTATTACAAACAATACATTAAATAAATCAACACATCTATTTATTGGGGGATTCCAATGACCAGTATCAGCAATACTTATTAAAATTCGGAAAGAACGTCTCTTCCTGTCATTGCTCCACCCCTCCTGTTATTTCACAATCGTGTGCCTTCCAATAATTATCCAAATTTATAATTCTACATTATCTTCACTTAATATGCCACTACGTCAAAAACACTTACATTACTATATTCCCATAACGAAGTTGAATAATACCTTCTATTATTCCTATGATCAATTCTATTATAAAACGATTATTTTACCCAAACACGTGATAACGTCACATACCCCCACAATTAAGATAAAAAAAAACAAATATTCATAGAATATTGCAAAAACAACTCTCTAAAAAAAATTATCTATTATAACATTAATCTCCAAAATGACCTTAGTTTCCAAAATAACCTTAATCTTCAAAATAATCCTAATCTTCAAAATAACCATGATTACTCAAATAGGCTACATCCCATTTATCACTAAATTAAAGAACAAACAATCTATGTTCTTACCTTGGTAAACACATTGTACCTTTACTGTAATTCATTATTTATTTTCCATAAATCTCAAGTTTCTCAACCATCATATTCCTATAATTGACCCTCTCTCTAGGTCTCAATTGATATGGTCCTTCCCTTCTATAATTCACAGGACCTCCCATTACCTCAGGTTCCTGTCTATTATTAACAACATTTTTTTGTTTACGAAAATTCACAATTCTCTCATCAATATTTTCTTCATCACTATTATTATTATCCTCTTCTACATGTAGAGCTCTATTAGTTCCGATACGAGGGCGTCCCCTCCTCTTATTGAACCTTGGTACAAATTCCCCATAATACTCAATAATACCATAAAGTACACCTCACATTACCATAATTCCACAATTCTCCTTAAACATCAATAACCCATGAAACTAATTGACACGTGTCCTCATTAACCTCCAAAATTACCATAAGCATCTCCATAATGTCCCTTTAAATCACCATAATACCCTTTAGTCACCATAATATCCCTAAAATCTCCATATTTATCCATTATTCACCATAATATCCTTAAATTCACCACAATATCCTAAATTCACCATAAAATCTCCATAGTATCCTTAAATTCACCATAATTCACCTTAAAATCTCCATATTGTCCTTAAATTCACCATAATTCACCTTAAAATCTCCATATTGTACACCACCAATAACCTAATATCTACATATAGGGGGCCTATCCTTATCACCCCTCAAAGATCACCTGATTCTCCCATAATACATCTCCATTTGACCATATTTCCTAATACCACTAATATCCTCATTATCCTTAAAATCCTCATTATCCTTAATATTCTCATTATTAGTATTCCCAGTATCCACAATATTCTCCTTATTATTCTCTCGCAGAATATCCTTATTACCTATTCTCCTATTTCTCCTATTGTCACCAATATTCTCCCTATTAATGTTCCTATTAAAATCAACAATATTCTCATTATTATTATTCTCCTTAATGTTCTTCCTAATATTATTCCCATTACAACACACTTTGCAATGTTTAATCCAATATTCAATATCATTATACATCGATGGCCAATAAATCCATCTTCTTAATTTCCTCATTACCCTATTTACTTTATCATGGGTCATCAACCTACCCAAATGTGCCTTTTCCACAATGGCATCTCTAATATTTTCTCCCACATAAATTTTCCATATATTCCCTTCCTTTGGGTTCCCTGAATAAAATCTCCACATTATTATTCCTTCCATTAACCTAAATTCTCCCTTTGATTTCTTAATATTCTTCACTGTTACAATATCGACATCTCTAGTATACCCATATGTTTCATTTCTCCCCTTATTTTGTCTGCTTTTGGCTCATCATTCCCATCAATTGGTATCAACACATCTCCTTCCATTTTGACTTTCTTGTATATTCTATCTTCTGTCCTCAGGCAAAAAAAAATAATTTATAAAAATTGTCTCTCAGTGGTTAATTATGTATTCTCCTTTTTAAAAACACTGCCTTGCACGTTAGTTGCCAATTTAATTCACATAACCCTTGCTCTTTTATCACAAACACTGCCCCCCCCCCCACGTTGGGCGCCAATGTAACCTTACGTCGTTGATTTCACAATAAATAAAATGGGTGCCAATGTAATCTTATAACCTTGATTGGACCACCCCACCTTCTTCTTAAAATCAGAATCCAATACAATGAATTCTAAGACAGCCAGCTCAATAAAATGTTCAAATAAATTCAATACACAAAATCAAGGACATAGGTTAGGTTCTTCTAAAAAAATGGCAGGTTGTGACTTATTTATTTCAATAAGAAAAGCAAAGTTTGGAATTAAATAAAAATTCTTTCTTTATTCAAAGGTAAATAAACCAACGAGACACAAAGTTAAATAAAGCCTTAAATCTATATGAAGGAAAAGTAGATAGATCTTAACACAAAAGAAGAAAGTTAATACTAAAATTCCCAAGTACTTATATCTAATATAACATGCAAAACTCAATAAATATCAATAAAAATACAATTTGCTCTGAGGAAAGAGATAGTTCTACTCAAAATTCTATTCTTAGAAAGTTCACTCAAATATATATCTTTATCGTACCTTTTGTCATGACACTATGAGATCAATATATCAAATTTAAGTTTTTACTTACAATTGCGAAGTTCAATCACCTGCAGACTTGCCAA
>JAHWFO010014431.1:0-10893 GCA_023313115.1 Rhysida immarginata
AAAGTTATAAGACCACCACACTTTTGTCCATTATTAAGCCGTTCAATGCTTTGTTGTCCCACCATTAGATCTTACAATTTCAAATAACCGATCAGGAACTGAATCTATTAACTTTTGGATGTCTGAGGGCTTCACAGAATCCCAGGCCTAAGCCATCTAGACAGAAGGCCTGATAACGGAAACGTCATACATTGTTACGTCATCATTATTCGACCACTGTTAATCCTATTTCTACCAATAATAAGCCCTAAATTTGGTCGACTAATGATGTAACAATGTATGAATCAGGCCTTCTGTCTAGGTGGTGTTGCCCAGGCACGATACACTGTCACCGAAAGCTCTTTCACATTTGAAAACTGACGGTTTTCTCTGTAAACATTGTGAAGCATGATGCCGCACACTTTTCAACAGGGTTCATATCCGGACTACGTGATGGCCATGGCATGCATTTGATTTGTTGATCTTGAAATCACTGTTTAGTGATTCGTGCAGCATGACACGGAGCTTTGTCCTGCTGGAAACACCAATTTTCGCCTCCAATGAGTGGTCCAAAAAGAATTAATTGGTCGAATAACATTTCCTAGAATTAATTGGTCGACTGCATTCATTTTTTTCGTGCATCATCTTTCTCACAATAACCAATGGCGCCCCACACCATCACATATTCACCACCCTGTTGACAGGGGAATCTCACTGGCTTTACATTCCATAAGAATAGTATGAATATCTGTCTGGGCCGTCTAAGCAGAACCTTTTCTCGTCAGAAAACACAAGATTGTGCCATTCTCATTTCCAATGCAATCGTTCTCTACCCTATTCCAACCGTGCTCTCTGTAAATCGGAGTAAGTTCTGGCTTCTCCTTCATCTTCTCTCGGACAACCAAATGATTTGATAGTAGGCTTTTCCAAACTGTTGATCGACTAGTGCTTGGCCCTACTGCAGCAGGAATTTGACGTGTAGACATTTGTTGGTTTGTTGCAAGGGAAAAGCATACGTCGTTCATCTCGGGCAGTAAGGGATTTCTTGCGTGTGTCATAATATTTCTCTTTTGACAGGACATTGTGAACTGCAGTCTTGGAACGACAAACCAAAGTGGAAATTTCTCTTTCTGACTTCCAAGATCCATGCAAACGATGAATTCGGCGTATTTCAATCTCTGACAACTCTGTGCCCCTGGGCATCGTTGTGTTGTTACAATTTTCGCTAACTCAATTGCTACTATATATTGGTTGTATCTAATTTGCAAGTTTAAACAACGTAGGCAGATTCTATACGCAAAAGGTGTGGCGGTCTTATAACTTTGAAATGGTGCAATTTATATTTGTTTGGTTGTTGACTAGACAGTAATGAATAAACAAGTTCTTTGTTCATGTTTTGTCATTAATACTTCACAATAGGTGAAAATTAAAATCATTTCAGAATTTATTCAAAATATTCAATTTCCATCTGGTCTTATAATTTCCAAATGCCTTGATGTCTGGCTCTAATGTCAAACAAGCATGCCCCACAGCATTCCTCTGTATTTACTGGACATTATCAAATTTATGTGAAATTAGGAAAATTATACAAAACTAACTTTGCATTATAATTACGGAATATTACTTCTATTTTAAAGAAATTATAAAGGATAATTCTTTGCCAGATAGAGAAACTGGTGTTACATTGGAAATGGAACGTCTAAATTTTACTAGCATATCTTCACTAAATAACAAAGGTAGTTCGATTTTTTTTTCGTGAAATTCTATTATATCAAACTTTTTTGTAGACATCAATTTAAATATTTTTGTATTGTCACTGCCATAACAGGACCCATATACATCGGCATCGGAACAGCTGTCAATATCCTCATCATCGTCGTCGCCATTGTAATAAAGTGAGTACATTAAACAGCAGACATTTAAAATGTTAAGCGCGAAAATGCATCCCCATTGGGATTTTAAAATACACACAAATACAAACTAGACCATTGGTTAATTTTTATAAATGTATAGAAAAAAACCGCCCTTATCTGATCTTTTTTCTTGACTAAACCCTTTAGAAAATACGTGTAATTTTTAAATATGGTGGGGTCAGAAAATTGAAAAACAGGTCAAAATTATAAATGATTTATTACATTTGCATTATTTTCCTATATAGTCACCACTGACTTGCCTATATTTGTACGCTATACGGAATAAATTGATTGGGTACTCCCCTTTCATAAAACAGCAAAAACAGGGAATCGTATAGAACTCATACATTCAATTGGCGATAATTTAATGAACCTAAACCAAAGAAGCTCCTTGTACATTATTGGAGTGAATCCCATTAATTAAGAGCGTTATTAATAGTGCGCTGATGTGCATTTTCTCCTCATAAACTAACTCTTAACTACAATTTTAGTTCTAATCAACCTAGAAATGTCCATGATCCACCGGAAACTGTTGAACAATGCCTTACAATAATTTAGTTCATTTTTCTATTTCAGATACAAAAAAGGAGCTGCCAGAAGAAGAGCCCAGGAAGAAACCAATCGCCGGCCACACTTAATCGCTGCTACCGTTACCCCAACATTTAGAAACATGTCATTTACTGCTGCTCCCACCCCGCCCCCTCGACCTAGCGAAGTAGAATTTAGTTACTATGAAGAAATTGCGCCACCTTTGCCTCCAATTCCCTGCATCAGTGGAGAACAAAATGTAGATCAGCATGGATACCTGATTCTCCTGGGCGACAATACTACGCAGTGTTCCCAACGGACAAGGCCACTTAATTCTACAACTCTTCCACTCCACTTAAATCACGTGTCCCTCCCTATCAGTACTGTGGACTCGTCCACGACTACAGCGCGTGCAGAGAGCACTTTCAACAACGCAGAGGCATAGCTATCGCTCCCGTTGATTCGTCCGTCAGTGAAGCACTACTATATTATCATACACCATAGTGACGGAAAGTTTTTGTTGTCGAATGTTTTTCGTTTTAGTTATTATAGAAATGTGCAAAAGAGACTGTTCTTTTAATATAAAACTGATAATGTTTCATTTTTCACATATTAAACGTAAACTCACGTCAGCTGTTTTCTTTAGACCCTATTTTTGTTGTTTGTCAAACCCAGTGCTTTTTGTTGATTCAACACCCTGTTGTCGTTCTCAATAAGGCCCCCAGGTTTCATCAAAATTTTGGTTTCATCATTTTATTTGGTGGTGAATGTGGTCGTAGCCGTAACCGAGACCGTGCCGTCCATGGTTGAGGCAGTGTACGAGGGAGAAGCAGTCGTACCAGAGCCCAGAGAGCAGCTACACCAGTAAACCAACAAAGGAGGAAATTATAGAAAAAGATTGCGAATTGGAAAATGCCTGAACAGAATACATGAAAACATGGACACTAATTGCATCTTCTACGATGGGAGCAAAAAAAAACGACAGAAAGAGTGAAGAATGGATACAATGCCAGAGGTGGCAAAAGTGAGTTCATAGTGAATATGTCGGTCCAGAAGGATATTATTGGAGACTCAACTAGAAGTGGCTGACATCTGGCGGACAAAAAATCAATCCCTCGAAAACAGGATAAATAATGTGCATATACAATCTATCTGTAAACAATACATGAATATTGCACTGTATTTACATTACCATCTGCAGTATTATCCACTGATAATGAAAACCCGCATATACCGAAAACAAATTCCGTCCCAACCCCGTCAGTCTATTTTCTATGCATTTGTTACACGTTTATTGCGAAATTTTTTAAAGCAATCCGGTTATAGCGAAGGTAAATTGATGAAATTTGTTACGGAAATAGCACCTAATGTCACTATACGCTGGCGAGGAGAGCGAAGAAAGCGACGATGATGAACAAGAAGAGCCCGTCCCATCATCGAAGCACATGATTCTCTTATGAATGAAATGAAACTCTGTTTAGTTATTTGTGTTGTGTGGTGCCGGACGAAATTTTTGTTAGTTACTTTAAATTACTTAAGTTTATAAACAAATTTTTATAAAAACGTTAAATAAATAACCATCTTTGATTTTTTTGAATGAAGATCGTGAATAAAATTGGTTAAAACGCTGATTACATTTAGTTTTAATACTTTTTTATTAGATTTTGGATATAACAAAAAGATATCCTGTTCCCTTGGATTTCGTTATAAGCGGGTAATACTGTATACATACTTATAGCCTTTTTTTTACATATTTTATCTAACTCTACACGCGTTTAATACTTAAAATCACGTTTTATGTTAATGTTGTTTTAATAGCTTTTTTATAATGTTAATAATTGAATTATTTAATTTTAATAATTTAATATTATATTTAGCGTCAATATTGAAACGATAAAAGTTGAGAAATTGTGTCTTCCTGAAATGTTTCTTGCCTTGTCATTTTTATTATTTCATGCGGTGCTTAGACACAAAATTTTCATATTTTGGAAGCACAATTCCATATTTCATATATTCTTAATATTGCATTTAATGTTAATAAAGTTTTCAGTATTTATTTTTAATTTTAATAATGTCAGCTTCTTCCCAAGTTAGGCTTTTACTTTCTGGGATAAAACAAAGAAACTGCTTGGGAATAAGATTTCGAGAAACGATTGGCCGAGCCATTGCACAGCTGTAGAAATGGTCTCCCACTTTGAGAACATCATGAGCAATAACATGAAATTGCCTTTACACGACCCAAGCTCGCATTGTTATTAGAATCAGATACATGTGAAATTAAAACTACCGCCAATTTCATCTATAGAAATCCTAAAAATGGCAACAAAGATCTCTGCTTCCAGAATTATTCATGTTAATGGAACCCCAGCTTATGTGTTTAAGCGCTGCCTTCCCACGCTTTTTACACTTGTTACGCCAATTATTTAATTTATCCCTTGTCACAGGCGTTTATCCAAATGACTAGAAACGGGTCAATTAAACACCAAAGCCCCGTTACCCAATGACTTTTAGGCCGATAACAATTGTTCCTTATCCAGCAAAAATCCTTGAATTCTACGTTTCAGAATTGCCTTACGTTATTTATTGATCAATTTTTACTCGAGGAACAACATGGATTCAGTAAATGTAGATCAACTTCGAAGAACTTAAATCTGCCTCCTACACTATTTAATATCCTATACTGATCAAAGGAATCAAGTCGATGCATTGTACCTTGATTTTAGTAAAGCTTTTGTCAGCATCAACATCAATCTGTTGCTGTATAAACTTAAAATAGGTTTATCTGATATAATCTCTGCAATTGGTTTGCAATATTTCTTATCGATAGAAGGTTCATAATAACGGACGTGAGAGGTGCCCATGCCATAGGAAGAATCAGGATTGGGGTTCCTCAGAATCTGCATTTGGCACTGTACTATTTAACCTTTTTTATTACGGATATTATTTCTTATATCAGAAATACATGTGTGAAATTTCTTCTGTGCGCGGATGATTTAAAGTTGTACTCAGCAATTCAAAACTGGAACAATTGTTATAATATATCCCAAGTATTGGACGACTCTGTTTCTCTTTGGGCCGCTACAAACGGACTTTCCTTAAATAGGTCTAAGACCTATTATATAAGCTATTCCAGAAGGATATCAACTATGAATACGATTATAGATTGATGGCCTACAAAATTCAACGTCGTACCTCGATAAAAAACTAGGAATATTATACAACTCAAAATTAACTTTCACGGATCACATTGAGATGTTACTACCAGAAATTAGCAAGCGTCTAAGCAATGTTTTTAAGAGACAAGATGTTTTTATCACTTTAATGATATTGGCGCCTTGCAATGAAATTGCCCCACCCGCAAGGAGTTATCCAAATGAGCCAAAAGTAGGTATACAGCAAGAGTTACATCTGAGCACACCATTATTAAGTTATGGAGCCAAGATGTGCACACGTTTGTACAGGGTGTCCCAACGGAAAGCGGCCTCAGTAGGTCGTGGCACCACCTCTAGCGGCGATGCATTGTTCCAGCCGCAGGTGTAGGTGAACATACAGGAGGCGAATGTCATCTTGGGGTACGTCTGTCCAGGCCTGGTGAACCTGCTGTGTCAGGTCATGGAGATTGCGGGGTGATCGTAAACGACGTCCCACCATATCCCACACGTGCTCAATTTGCGATAGGCCTGGGAACATCGCGGGCCATGGCAGGCAGTTGACATCATGCAGACATGCCATGCTCATGTTTGCTGTGTGCGATCTGGCGTTATGCTGCTGAAAGATTGCGCCGGGTATGGTGTGCAGAAAGGGCAGTAATACGGGCTACAGAATCTCTGTGACGTACCGTGCTGCTGTCAGGGTGCCTTGGATGATGACTAAAAGCGTTCTGGTATCGTAGCCTATGACACCTCAGACCATGATTCCGGGTGTTGGTCCACGATGGATACCGGATGCATTGTTCATTGGCACGTTCCAATGGTCAGCGCCACACTCGTCCACGTCCAAACAAAAGCGGGATTCGTCGCTGAAGACCACTGGGCGCCATTCCATTCGCCAGCGCACTCGTTCACGACACCATTGCAGTCGTATCGCGCGATGCTCAGGTGTCAAAGGAAGACACAACAATGAACGCCTGGCAGACATTGTCGCGGCGTGTTACCGGCGTGCTATTGTCGCTATTGACACTCGAGCAGTACCGGGAATAGTGATTTGTCGTGCAGTTGCCGCAGGGTAATGGTTCTGCCCGCTAGCGCTGTTCGCAGTATCAGCCTATCGGTACGAGTTGACGTGCTTCTCCGGGCCCCAGAGCCTGGTCTTCTGTCATGTGTGCCTTCCTCTCGCCATTGCCTCCAACATCGGCCTACCATCCGTGCGTCCCGCGACACATGGACAGTAATCCGTCTGGTTGACCATCCAGCCTCGGAGAGGCCAATAATCCGACCTCGTTCAAAGTCCGTTAATCGCGTGAACGGTTGTCGTAGTCGTCGTCGCGGCATTGAGACCGTTGTGCGGATTACAGTACTGTACATTGACGAGGCAGTTGCTTCCTCCTTACTGCATGGAACGTCTCGCACAGGTGTCAACTGATGAGCCTATACAGGCACCCGGACACCCTGTATCAACCCAAATGGTCATGTCCCGTGAACATGCATCTAATCGTTTACTAGTCGGAGGTAGATGAACCCCCACTAAATATGGATAAGGTCGGATAACTTCTTGTTGGTGGGGCAAATTCATTGTAAAGCAGTGTAGATTAAAGGAAGACCAAGGTGATTATGCTTGATCCAGCCTTTTAATTAATTTATTTTAATAACAAGAACTTATTGCATATGATATTTCCCATATTTTTGAGGCACAATTCCATATTTCATATTATTCCATTCGAATTTCAAGTATTCATTTTAACGCACGGAATAATGTTTGGCTCTGAAAATTCTTTTGCCCTCAGAAATGCATCGGACTTTTTTCTCCAACATAAATTTGCACAGCCAAGAAGCTTAGTCCATCCTTTTCTCACCGAAAATTACAAAGCATTGTCCGTTTTAGAGGTGTTTTTTTTGCAAGTAAACAAGAACTTTTTAGACAGAAATACCATGGAAATACTGTGGCAGCTCGTATGTTATTATCAGTTTTCGAAGTCGACAGTGACGCCATTTATCAGTCGGTTGGTTCGCGAATTATGTCTATTTTCTGCCGATAATACGAGGGGTGTTCAAATTTGACCTGGACATTATTTTTTATAAAATCAGGAAACTACAAAAAAAAAACACAAACACGTCAATTATCTCGAAGCACTCTCCGTGTTCTCACAAGGTGTTGAAACCGTTGCGAAGGAATAGCAGCTCAGGCTGACACCACAGCGTCCCGTAATTGGCGCAGGTTGGACGGTAGTGTGGGAAGGCGTCAGATGATTCTCTCCACTTCATCCCATAAATGCTCAATCGCATGAGATCGGGCACCGACCTGGTCACTGAAGCAGGTGGAAGTCCGCGTCATGTTGCTCGAACCAGTCCAAGACCATTCGAGCACGGTGACGGAGTATTTTCCGGCTAAAACCGTCCGTCATCACTAGGGAACACGGTCATCGTGAACGGGTGCACCTGATCGGCAACAATGTTCAGGTAGTGTGTCGCATTCAGGGATGTGTCTACGGATGATCCAGTGTGTCCGATGAGAAGACACTCCAGACCAGCATTCCTCCTCTACCCGCCTGTGCGGTTGTCTGCTGACAGGATGGGTCCATGGCCTCGTGCTGTTTGCGTCAGATGCGCAGTCTGCCATCCGCATGGCGAAGTAGGAACAGCGATTTGTCGGACCAGGCAACCTTCTTCCACTCATCCAGTGTCGATACATGTGTGCCCATAGCAGGCGTGCTTTCCTATTTTGCGGTGGCAGCGACGGTACCCGTACTGGCCGCCTGTTGTTAAACCCAGTTCGATGCAGTGCGCCGCACCGTGTGCTCCGAAATGAGTTGGGATGCTCCCTCATTGAACTGCGCTGCAATTTGTTGGGCTGTTCCCGTCCTGTTGCCGTGGATGATTCGTGCCATTCGCCGTTGGCCTCGTTCATCCACGGCCCTGTTTCATCCGGAGTTGTGTTTTTTGTCGTAACTGCCATTCACGGAATACCCTTGACACTGTTGCACGGGAAAACCCGAGGAGGTTCACGGTTTGCGAAATACTCAACTGCGCCCGTCGAGCCCTAACGATCATGCCTCGTTCAGAGTCGGTCAAATCCTTGGATTTACCCATATTCAGTCCACTTCTGCTGCTGACTGCAACTTGTGATCCAATGCATCCCTTTTATACACCGCTTCGGCCTGTTCAATTGTTTGGGTGTCACTGGGAGGCCGATCCATTTTCCGTAAGAGGTGTCTCTAATAAATTGCTCGTTCAGTTTATGTCCTCCGTTGTAATACCCAAGTGATTCTCCATGTAGTCTATCCACCTGATTCTAGGCCGATCCCTTGATCTCTTACCCACCGGCTTGGAAAATAACGGCCTATGAAGACCAATTTGTGGCATCCATAACACGTAGCCATACCAGCGCAACTGAGATTTCTCAATGCGGAGAAGTAGCGGCTTAACACTTAATGACTCTCTTATTGTGCTGCTGTGCACTCTATCTAGTTGGGTAACACATGCCACATCTCTTAGGAATCTCATTTCGACCGCTTGTACCCGCAATCGCAGTCTTTCGGTCATTACGCAAGACTCATGATCATACGTAAAAACGGCGACAAAGATAGATTTGAAAACGGAGAGCTTGGCTTTGTTTCCCAGCTCACGAGTCGTAACCACGGATCGCCACAGTTCACGTCTGAAACAGCTTGCTGCACCGATCCGACAATTCAGTTTTTTATCCTGCCGACCATCGCTCGTGAATGCAATCCCAAGATACTTGAACTTCTCCACCTGTCTCAATGGGGTTCCCCTAACATGGACAGAGCACTGAGCAGGCTGTTTTGAAAGGACCAGAACCTCAGTCTTAGCCACACTAATCTTCATCCCAGCCTCTTCACATTTAGCTGCAAACCGATCTAGTACATGCTGAAGATTGGTGCAAGAAGACGCAAGGAGGAAAAGGTCGTCAGCAAATGCAACTCCTCCACCAAGCAGTCGCCCACACAAATACTCTTATCGTTTCTGCTGCCCCTGTCTATCCAGTCCATAATGAACAAGATGGACCACAGTACGCACCCTTGGCGGAGCTCAAGACCCACGGTGAATGGTCTTGAACTTAATGCCATTTATCCGGACGCACATCTCAGAGCTTTTGTACAGAGACATGATAGCAACCAGTAATTGCCCATCCACTCCGTACTCTTGCAACACTTGCCAGAGCTTCTCCCGAGGAACTCTGTCATGCTTTTTCAAGGTATACATCTTTTGCATACTCCCAGGAATTCTCAAAGATTTGCCTTAGCGCAAAGATGTGATCCATCTAGATACTCTTGCTCATTTGCTGTAAATTCTCAAAATAAATTTTCACTTGTCAATTTAAGTGGTTCCATGATGTTTAATTAGAAAGATTTAACAAATAGAAAATTTTGTGCGTTAACAAAACTTAAAACAAAAATATTAATTTGATAGTTGTTGAATTAAAATCCTTTACGCTAATCACAACCAGGAAGTAGCAATTCAGAGACGCTAATCCCGTAAGTCAACCTTATTCCTTCTAGTTTCTAATTCCAGATT
The DNA here is from genome assembly GCA_023313115.1 of Rhysida immarginata. Taxonomy (NCBI): domain Eukaryota; kingdom Metazoa; phylum Arthropoda; class Chilopoda; order Scolopendromorpha; family Scolopendridae; genus Rhysida; species Rhysida immarginata. The sequence goes on from JAHWFO010014431.1 coordinate 10,112, forward strand.
TTCCATGCAACCGAACTGACTGTGTGCTGATTGGATATGATCTGCGTGATCTGGCGATAAATATCCATCAGTGAAGAATTGAACTATTTTTCTAATTGAATTTTTAGGCCTCTTTACGAAGCCGCAAAAATTGCCTGAACCGACGAATGAATCGTCAATTCGGCGGGGTATTGGGAAAAGTTTTCAACTAGCAATAATCACGTCTCGGTTGCCCCTGGTTTTGAACAGCTCCAGGCTGTTAAGTTTAATATCACAATTCAATACAAAATGTTACAAACATACGAATTAAGATGCTACAGTGAGAATGAATGTCTATAAGGGTTACATACGAGAATGTTACAAAAAATCCAAAAATGATGCTACATACGTCTCAGTTAAACATGTTTTTGAGCAGCTCGAGGCTGTTAAAGTTAAATATCACAAATCAAAACAAAGTGTTCCAAAAGTACAAGTTGAGATGCTACAATGGGGATTTCATAAGAGAATGATACAAAGCAATCCAAAAATGATCCTACATACAGAAAAAGCGGTAGGAAATGTTACATTGAAATTGCCTTAGACGGGCTGAAAATCGATGTTACAAAAGGATCAGTGTAGAAGGCGTAGCGGTCTATGGGCTTAAGTCCGGGAGTGTGAATATAAAACCGTCTGATTGAGGGCTTGCGTTGCATAACTTGTGTGGATCATGGTAACGTCTCCTAAAGGTGTGGGGGTGTAGGCGGTGGTATTCATAGAGCAGGAACCTCCTTATGGAAGCGAGACTGTAGTTCCACACATTCTTG
>JAHWFO010014436.1:76698-93356 GCA_023313115.1 Rhysida immarginata
ATTTTTCGAGTTATTCTGCTTTGTCAACTTAAAATTTACACCCTGTATATATGTCCTGACTGATTCGAAATTGCTGAAGGTATTAATATGAAATTTGGTCAGTAGTTTTATTTTATAATGTAGAGACTCGCTAAGAAAGGATTTTACGAAATTCATCCCCTAAGGGGGTAAAATACGATATGTAAGCTTGTATGAAAATCTTTCAGTTTTTAATTTAAATCCATGACTAAATCCATGAAAATTGGTATTTGGCCCTTTGATAAGAAATAAGAAAGACGTGTTTCATGATTTTTGGTAATCTAATTAGCTCCACGTACAGACTCGACCACGTACAACTAAAAATTTTTGGATTTTTGAAATTCGGACTTCGTATTCTTAAAGTACATCAAAAAGTAGTATAGGAATGTTTGTAAGATCTACCCTCTATCTCTTTGCCTTCATCGATAAAATTTGGATTCAAAACTTTAAAAGTTCCACAATTTCAATGCCTCTATGTCCTAAACGGTTGGATCAATTGAAAACACACCAAGAATAAAACCTTTTTCAAATTTTGTGTACAACCTTTGAAATCAATTGAAAAAAACTCTTATGTGTTTTTTTGTGATTAGTCTTTTTGTCCTTGTTCTCGGTGCCTTGGTGGGGATTCCTATGTGGCACCGAGCTACCTTTGTCCTTTTCTTTTCTTTGGTAGCAGTAAAATCAAATCAAATCAACTTGAAAATACCATTAAAAATAGGGGTTCCTATTTAGATTTTCAAAGGTGCTCCCTCCTCCACCCTCAGATGGTGGGGTGGAGGGTCGAGTTTGATTCGGCCTGACTGACTGACTGATTCATCAACGCCGAACCGAAACCGCTGAAACTAATTACATGAAATTTTGACAGTAGTTTTTTTTGTGAGGTAAACACCCACTCAGAAAGGACTTGATGAAATTCATCCCCTAAGGGGGTTTGTATGAAAATTCGTCATTTTTACAACGCTTATATAACTTTCGCCATTTGGGTCAAATTTGATGGATGAAATCTTGTGATCAATATTTCAACCTCTTCCACTAGTCCGATCTTGCTGAAATTTTGTACGCATACGTAAAGTCGATGACAATGCATGCATCTAAAAAAAATTTTCAAAAACCAAAGGGGAAGGGGGAGGAAATTAATATGAAATAGAATTGGCTTATGTTTACTTGTTTGCTCAAGAGATGGCACTATGTATACCTAATTTTGACATAAGCACTGTTTTTGAAAGAAAAAAAAATTCTTCACTTGTTTAAGTTAAATCCTTGATTAAATCCATCAAGAAAAATATATTTAACCCCTTGGTAAGAAATTGGAAAAGACGTGTTTCATGATTTTTGGAAAATTACCCCTGAGGGGGTAATCTAATTAGTTTCAGCGGTTTTGGCTGAGCGATGATTGTAACAAAATTATTTTCTATAGCACAAAATTAATTTTTAATATGAGAGATGGCGCTGGCTGCATTTTAAACTGCAGTATGTTTAATTGTTAGCACACACGCTGCTGGACGGTCGCTGCGAATACAGGATAGTCCATTTAAATGTAGACATGGAAATATCTCGAAAACAAAGCATTGTACGGAAAACTTTGCCAAGACAAAAAAATATTATTTTTAAATGGGAAATCTTTCTGACCTAAAGTAGCCCTCCCCGCCCCCCAGTGGGTGTGGCGGGTGGCAACTTTGATATCTTAAATAGGAGCCCCCTTTTTTATTACAGATTCTGATTCTACGGGAAAAAATACATAAAGTTTGTCCGAAACAATTTTTGTGGTTCGCGACAGATAACGAAATCGGGTTAATTTTGTTTTTTCAAGCAATACCATTGCGATTTATTGCCTTACCCAGGAACAACGACGTGGACGTAGTAGTTATTTGCTCCCATCGGGGTGCATGTTTAAGATGAGTCCCCTCGCCTCTCACTATTTTTTTACAGTAAATGTTCGAAATTTTGACCTCCAACTTCAATGCAGTTATTGATTCGCTTATTAAATGCCTTTACGTAACTTAATAGTGTATCAGCTGGAATTTGAGCGCACGCATTCCTTATTCGTTCTTTCATTGCTTCACGAGCTGTTGGTACTTGTTGATAAACTTTATCCTTTAAGAAACCCTACAAAAAAATCTGGCGATATCAAATCTGGCGACCGGGCAGGCCACTCAACCAGACCACCTCTGCCGATGCATCGATTATTGAATACTGTGATTCAATTTCTGTCTTGCTAGTACAAATAGTGAGCTGGGCAACCATCATGCTGAAACTACATTCAAAGTACCCTACCGTCGATAAATTGCGAGTGACTTATTTTTTATGTATTTCTTCCGTAGAATCCGAATCTGTATATAAAAAAGGGGGTTCCTATTTAAGATATCAAAGTTGCCACCCGCCCCATCCAATGGGGGGGGGGGGGGGGGGGAGCGGCTGATTTTAGAACAGAAAGATTTCCCCCTTTAAAAATAACATGTCTTTGTCTCGGTAAAGTTTTCCGTACAATGCTTTGTTTTCGAGATATTTCCATGTCTACACTTAAATGGACCATCCTGTATATGAAAATTGTTCTGCAAAAACTCTAGAGAGCAAAAACATTTTTTCTTCATTAAATATAATGTCTATTCATTGATAGCATGATTTTTACATTTGAAAAGTAAAAACATATACCGGAAAATAAAATTTTATGATGATTTATTATCTGATTTATGAAATGTGTCAATTTTCATACTGTTATGAGAACCAGATTACAGTGGTTGGAATTTTAACCAGATTACCAGTGATCTTTAACCATCACTTGGAATTTTAATTATTCAAAATGGTTTTCAACAGTGGCTAATAGAAAAAAACTTTAACAGGAATAAAGTTTAATACCAAACTTTAGAAAACTCCAAGAACTGAATATATAAAGTCTTTCGAAATAAATGAATTTAATAAGGTTCAAAAATACCAGTATGATTTAAGATCGCTGAACGATAAAAACAAACATAGTAATGGAGGACTCTGATGAAATATACGAGGCATGTTTTTTAAGTAAGTACCGTTTTGGAATTAAAAAAAGACGTGCAAAGATATCGCAATATTTTTATTTTTACATGAAAGCCTGTACCTTAATCTACTTTTCTACATAATTTCCGTGAATATTGAAGCACTTGTCATAACGTGGCACCAGTTTTTGAATACCCTCCTCATAAAATTCTGCCGCCTGACTTGTTAACCACTGTATCACAAATGTTTTGACTTCGTTATCGTCTTGAAGACGCTGACCACCCAGGTTTTTCTTCAAGTGCAGGAACAAATGGTAGTCGCTGGGCGCCAGATCAGGGCTGTATGGAGGATGATCTAGAGTTTCCCATTTAAAAGATTTGATGAGATCTTTGGTCCGATTAGCCACATGTGGACGGGCATTGTCATGCAGCAAAACGATACCCTTACTCAACTTGCCACGTCTTTTGTTCTGGATTGCACGACGCAGATTGTTCAATGTTTCACAATAAGACGCTGCATTGATTGTCTCATTACGAGGCAGAAACTCCACTAGCAATACTCCTTTTCTGTCCCAAAAAACTGTGCACATGATTTTCCGGGCAGAAATTGTTTGCTTAAACTTCAATTTTTTGGGTGATGATGAATGTCGCCATTCCATGGATTGTTGTTTCGATTCTGGTGTGACGTAGGCCACCCATGTTTCGTCACCAGTAACAATTTGGTCTAAAAAATCTTCACCTTCATTGTGGTACCGCTCAAGGAAAGTCAATGCACTGCCTAAACGTTGGGTTTTGTGCAAATCCGTCAACATTTTTGGAACCCAACGTGAACACAATTTCCGGTAATTCAAGTTCTCGGTCACAATGCGATACAAAACACTACGAGAATATTGAGGAAAGCAGTCGCACAATGATGAAATTGTAAAGCGTCTGTTTTCTCTCACCTTTTCGTCCACTTTCTGCACCAAATCTTCATTAACGACCGAAGGACGCCCACTCCGTTCTTCATCATGCACATTTGTGCGGCCATCTTTAAATGCTCTCACTCATTTCCTTACCATTCCATCACTCATAATGTTTTGTCCGTACACTTCACAGATCTCACGATGAATATCGATCGGTTTTACGCCTTTAGCACTAAGAAATCGTATAACAGCCCGTACTTCACAATCGGCGGGACTCACGATTGTCGGAGGCATCTTAAACACTCAGTAAACAACGTATACAATGAAGTATCAGACTGTAATGGCGTCAGTGCGTAGACAAGAGATGTAGGTAACCAGCGCGCATGCGCGGAACGCCGACCGTAGCGCTGCGGCGGCGGAATCGCAAAACGGTACTTACTTAAAAAACATGCCTCGTAATATTCAGTCCTTAATAATACGACTTTTTTGTAAATACTTTCACACGGGTTCAGCTAATAGTGTATGAATGTGTTTCATATAATCTTAAACTATGGCGAACTGCTCGACACGGTCATTGAAGTAATTTATTTTAATTTCTTTTTAACGAAGAAAGCAGCGCCAAAATTGCAGCTGCCAACATATGTAAAGGGACAAAACAATAGATTTTTATATTATAAAATAATCTGACGCCTAAATTTGTCAATTACATAAACTACAAACGATTATCTGGTATCATTAGGCAAAATTAAATAATTAATGATTCATATTAAAATTTATTTTTTATTTCATATTAAATATCAAGCAAATGAACTGTGAGCTTAAACCCAAGCAAAAATTAAATTGACCTTTCTCGGTAACTACAGGGTGTTTTTGAATTGAGTACAGATTTTTTGGGAGATGATAGAAGAGGTTCTTAGAAGTATTTTTTGTCATATGAACATGGGGTCCCCGCAGCTCCGTTTATTTACAATACTGCATTGAACAATCAAATGACACCGGGACGCAGTGTGCGTTGGTAGGCCTAGATTATTTTATTTTTAACAATTAACACAAGCAATCTACTGTATGACTTTTACAATAATTGTTCGAAATGACCGCCATTTGCTTCATAGCACAATTCGCAACGCCTTATGATGGATTGATGTACGCGTGGAAACAGTTGATTTGCACGGTCACTGATGTCACCGGCTGCCGCGACAACACGAGCCGCCAATTCTTCTTCGGTAACTACGGGTGCGGAGTACACCATTGATTTTATGCTTCCCCATAAAAAAAATCCATCGGTGTGAGATCTGGCGATCTCGGTGGCCAAGCAACTGGTCCGCCACGACCAATCCAACGACCAGGATATGTCTCATTTAGGTAATCTCTAACTGCTCTTGTGTAATGTTGAAACCACATCAAATGTCTGGTCATTAGTGGAACATCTTCAAGAAGACCAGGGAGCTCCTCCTTCAGGAAACCAAAGTATGTTTGCCCGTTAAGACGGCATGGTAGGAGATATGGCCCAATTCAGAACATTGTGAATCATTTGCCAGCCCAAATATTCATCGAAAAACGATGCTGAAAACTGTTAACATGTGTTGCACATGGGTTGACATGAGATCACAGATGACTATTATAGCTATTGAACATTCCCTCTCGCGTAAACGTTGCCTGATCTGTCCACAAAACCATGGAAGGAAAGTCTGGAATCCTATTCTGTTGCTGCATAAACCATTCTGCGAAAGCACGCCGGGGACCATGATCATTGGGACATAATTCCTGCACCTTTCGAAGCTTGAACGGATGTTGCAGGTTGTCATGTAAAATGTTCCATACAGTGGTATGACTAGTATTCAAAGCAGCTCCGACCGCACGAGTACTTGTCGATGGATTTCGGTTAAACCTTTCCAAAACTTCATCCTCTAATTCAGGGGAGCGTAACCACCGACGACGTCCACGCTGATGATTATCATGAGCGAATGCGCCTGTTTCTCTTAGACGACGATCTACTGCACCAAATGTTCGTGAATTGGGAAGAATTCTGTTGGGATAACGTTCAGCATACAAACGCCTTGCACCATCCATGGTACCAGTAGCACCGAGACACAGATGCATGTCTGCATAATCATTCCATGTAAAACGATTCATACTGTTTGTTTAACTTTACACATGTAAAAAGTACATCAAGTGAACTTTTTAAAACAAATCTTTACCTATTGCTTTCCCAGAATGCGATTAGTTCATTTACATATGGACTAATCGTATTTTACAAAGGGGTTGGATACCACGGACGAAGTTTGTCCTAAGACTTTTCAACAAACAAGCACGTGCAACTTGAAATTTCTTTGGAAACGATTACTTTAAAAGTTATTACAGTAGATTGCTTGTCTTAATTGCTTAGGCCTACCAACGCACACTGCGTCCCGGTGTCATTTGATTGTTCAATGCAGTATTGTAAGTAAACGGAGCTGCGGGGACCCCATGTTCATATGACAAAAAATACTTCTAAGGACCTCTTCTATCATCTCCCAAAAAATCTGTACTCAATTCAAAAACACCCTGTATAAGACTTGGTATCTCCATAACAACGCGGTTGGTCTCTATTCAGCACAACGACTACTATATAGATATTGCAAATTTCTTTCAGTAAGCCTTACCATGAACTTAATTTCGAAGTTCGAGATTAGAAATTCTTCAAAATTTGGGACTTCCGGACGGGGCTTTAAATGCATTCAATTGGCCCCGACATCTCTAAGAATACCATTTTTGAAATATAGACTCTGTCACGGAATTCGAATGCAATCGTGAATTCCGATGACGCAAACGCTCACTTTCACTCTCGAATATTTTACCATTCGGGAAGAAATGCGGAGCGACGTCATCCTCGTCAGGAAAAACGTCGACACGCCCGGCCCAATCAGAAAACGAGACAAGATTCGAGCGCGGGATGGTTGAAGGCAACAGGGAGAAAGAAAAGAGAGAGAGCTCGAGAGAGGAAAGGTATCAAGGAATGGTTTCCCCGACGAGGAGCGGACAACGGGAGCCGGGATTGCTTTTCAATTGAAAAGGGCTTCATCACGGACGGTTTGGACGCAGTCACGGCGGAGAGCGAGACGAATTCGAGTACTGCGTCGTTGAATTCAGCTCGGCCGTGCAGTGAAGCCGCGACGGCGGAGAATTGCTCGCCGGTGGAGGGAAAATGCCGGCCGCGTGTTCCGTCATTATCGTCGTTAGTCACAACGCTTCCGGAGAGATGACAACTATTGGTGCTGGAATGCTGCTGCAACGTAGTAAGTGCACATCTCTTTGTAGGGGTTAATAATTAATTAAGGAATTAACTTTGCAAGAAGTGCGATACACAACGTGCGTGAGAGGGCTTTGGCCTTGCGGGCTCATAGCCTACATTCGTTGCGACCTGGGCTTCGCTTTAATTTAAAAGCCAACGGTCGGCGAAGTTGCGTCGAGTGATGTGTTATCTGGCTTTTTTGTCGACGGTTTAGTGAAGTGTGTGGTTGTGTGGAAAGAAAAAAAATAAAAATGTTTGCGACAGATGTGTGTGCGTAAGGCATTTGTTTGGGTGCCTAGTTTATGCCCTAGTTTTAATTTGCTTTTTGGCATATGTCTTTATGCAACAGTAACATTCTAATTTGGGATTTAATTTATTTTAGCACATAGCTGTTAAGCTTCTCCGTTTTAAGAACTGCTTTACAATCAAGACGAATTTTAGGCCTCTTGGACAATACTTGTGTATGCATTTGTTAGTGCGCTATAGGGAAAAATATCAAAACATAAACATTGAATATCCGCCATCTTTTGAGGGCATCGAGACCCATGGCTGCCATGGCTCTGAACTTATCCCATTGTTATACAATACATCCAAACACGCAACAACTCGTTACCATCGTTATACTTAAACAAGTCGGGCAAAAACGGCGCACTTCGATGAGTAGCAGTATAGGATTGCCTTCCTCTTGCTCTCAAAAAATGGCAGCTGTACCCATCATTCAATGCGAAGATATTTTCCCCTATTCAAAGTTGTAATTACTGATAATTGTGATTTTACTCAAGAACTTTGTGCTTTCGGGTGTACTATGATATTTCCTTGGATTTTATTCCTTATTTGTGACTGTAGCCTACTTATAACATAGGAAGACTTATATGTTTGCAACTTATTCTGATTTAAGGTCTAGCTGCATCACGTAGTCATCATTTTCATAGCTGTGTTTAAAAAAAAATTAACTGAATATAATTTTGTCTACCTATGAATGGAATAGTTAATGTTGATATTGGTGTTTTGTTCTTAGCCCATGCTTTATGAATTCGAGGGCGTATTAATTGATATGATTGTTAACCGGTTTTAAATTAGTCATTGAATACTTGCTTACTTAGTTGTGTTTATGTTAAGTTTGTTGGGAAAAGAATTATTGAGATATGTCATTAGGTGATATGACTTTGTTATGGTCTTATGCTTACGTATCTGTTTAATTGGATTTTGTGCTAAGATTATATTTTTGCATTTAAGATGAATTTGTTTTATTGCATATATTTATCTTATTAGTTTTGGTACATTGATTGTTAAGTTTTAGCCCCTAAGTCTAAAATTGACTAATTAGCTAAAATTGCTACAATTTTTGTTTTTGTAAGTTGCACATAATTTTATACCTTGGTTTATGTTTAAGTTTTTAGTTACGATTTCTCCACTGAATAAACATTCATTTATGCAAATTTAACTCCGTGCACTGTCACTCAAAGTTCTTCCACTGCGTACTCATAAGTATAGCTTATTTCTCCGTGACACTCTATCAACTTTGATATCTAGGAAAGAATTCGAAACATAAAAAATGGCAAGGACTTAATCAACTCATCGTAAAATTTTACGTCAATATCATAACTACAAGGGCTTACAGAAAAGTTACCGAAATATACCTAATCTAACTTAGCATCAGCGTCATACATCCTTCGTCCGTCAGTACTAGTCCAGCTTCAAAACTAAGCGGATGTATATTTTGTTTGTATCGGTTGTGATTGCGATTTCGTAATTCAAAAAACTGTTTTGAACAGATCCCAGATTCTTTTTTCTGAGGTCTTTACAATAACTAAAGTTGGATTTATAGTTATGACCCTGAGTAATAATCATCCAGGTGAAAGAGTTCATCTTTATCTCGGAGAAAGAAGGCCCGTCAAGCCAAGAGCAAACATCAAATCCTTATTGATCTGTTTTTCGATAATAATGGGATTATCCGCGAGAAGTTCCTTGTGGCGACTTTTTTCCTTTCCAAGTTGAAAATCAACTTGAAAGAGCGAAGATTTGCCACGAAAGAAGAGATTCAAGACGAATCGCAGGCGGTGCTAAATACACTCACCAAGAAAGACTTCCAGGATGCATCCCTTTCGTAACAGAAGCGTTGGGATCAGTGTCTGAGCTCCCAAGGGAACTAATTAGTACTGCTTTTAGGAAGTAGTACCACGTATATAGCCAAAAGCACAAGCTTATCGTTGACTCGTCCACAGACGCGATAAGCGTGATCAACGGTATATAAGCACAATAGAGGTTGGTTTTTGTCCTTTACCGTCACCTTGAAGAGTCGGGTTCGTTTGAATATAGCATGATTGTTGCAGTCTGTAGATTTGGTCGTTCCGTCAGAGAGACTTCTGCGGAATTTCTTGAGCCCCCGGTATATAGTAGGTTGATTACGATCTATGATGAGGATTTGGAGGAGAAAGGTTACGAAGAAAACCCCTTTTTCCACCAAATAACGTATTCTACCTGATGACCCTGTTTGTGAAGTATTCCCCTGTACCGTATCATCCACTAGAGAAGAGATATCTGGAGAACGAGGAGGCTGATGTGGTTCAATTACTACTTGCAAGCTTTCCAGAGACCCTGAATGGTTGTTGGACAGCTTCGAGCAAGGACTCGTTTCAATAATCCAAATCCACAGAAATCCATCGGGGATGCATCTGATGACTTGATAGGGATATCATGAAAGGGCATAACGTGAATTCTAGTTTCATCTTCCAAATCCAACATAAATTGAACGGTCGAGTTAGACGTACGGCTGGAGGCTTTATCCTGATGCAGCCAAACAACGCGTATGGCTTTTGATCTCTCCTAACAATGCGGGGATTTCCTCATGGAAAATTGGAGTGAGAACATGCTGTTGATAGTAACCTTAGTCTTCCTGTCCACTCTTCTGATTGTGAGCTTGCCATACGAGTACAGCACAATCACCATAAATCCTTTGGAAAAACTTTCCTTACGTTCCTTGGACCACTTTTGATATGACTTCTCTCCACGCGGAGTTTCTTGCAATCGTTGAAGCAGACGTAGGTTTCATTCAAAGTGACAATCTACTTGTCACGTGTCAATATGTGAACAGAACAGGATCGGAAAGATTTAAAGTGTAAAGCAAAGATCATTTATTACCAGAATAAATACACGCAGTGGAATATTAAATGCAAATAAAAGAGTCATATGAGTCCTTATCATATACTCGAAGTTACGCAGTCGTGCTATAATATGGGCCGGTGAGACAATGAACGACACAAATAGTAAAGTCTATGGTAAAACTAAATTACGTCCGAAGTTGTGAGATCAGATCCGGAGAGGTCACTAGTCAAGTGATGCAAACTTGACGGTGGAAGATTGCATAACGGTAACGTCAAAAGATATTTGTAGTTAAGCTCAAAGTCCGAAGAAATACGTCAATAAGGTCGAAAGGTCCAGTTAAGTAGAGAGCGAGGACAGAAGAACCAAAGCCGGAGATATCGCCAGGTGAGTTTGTATAATCGAGAAGTCAAAGTTCAGGTAAGACCAAGAAGTAGCAGTCGGTGTCGTCGCTCAGACGAGTCGGGCGAAAGAAAAGGCGTCCGTTGAGATGACGATGTTGAGTGGTGGCAACCTTCACGCAGATTCCAATACTCAGTCGAAGACGTTGTCGACAGCAGAAGAGAAGGATAGCGTAGGTACATGCGTAGCAGGACGACAAGCACCTTGCTGAATCACAAGAAGAAATACTGCCGATGCGGAGTACGTGACGAAATCAAACGAAGAAATCGAACTCACTAATCGAAGAACACCACACACAAGTTGTCGATGCATAATATGCAATGTGACTCACCGTTGGATTCGATTTAGCTTAGGAATCCAACATACTGCCGTAGCTGCCGATAAGACACACTTCTATTTATGATCAATAAACAAGCTCCGATGCAAATTTCAAACTAACAAAAGAAAGGAGCGTCGACGATCACAACACTAAATCGAAGAATAGATTTTCTTGACATTAAATAGCACACATGGATATCACCACACTTAACTAGTTAATTGGCAGCAAGCTTTGTATCGTAGCAGGCTGAGAGCAAGATACGTAGCACAAATAAAGAAACATGATTTCATGCTATAAAATCAAACCCTAAATCAATAGAGAAATATCTTGCACACTTAATTGTTCCAAGGAAATTTTCACACAAATAAATTTCACTTATCAGATGAAGGGCACCTTCACGCATTCATTAAATAACACTGCCTTCCGTAGAAGCACACAAGAAAATATAATTTCACTTGGAATCTACGATGCACAATTAACCATCTCGTGCTTTCGTTGGAGAGATAAATAGCGCTTTAATTGAACACACACACTTATACAGCACTATTATAGTCGAACATAACAATAAAGCCTTGAGAACGAAAACCACAGAAGAAATCGTAGAGAGCTTTATTAACGAGCTGAGCACTCCCTTATGATGAGTAGTGGACTCGTCCGTCGTCGCTTAATATTCTCTCCGTTTAAAGGCCGAAAGATAAATCAGTCCTTGATTAAGGTCAGTAGAATTCAATGAAGAAAACAAATACTGCTTTATGACGAAAGTAATTAACGCCACTTAATAATAACTGAGTCCGTATGGTTAATTCGTAATAAAGTCGAGACCTCGGCTTAAATCTTTGAAGGACATAAATTTAAGCGCGGTCAAGACCAAAACGTTAGATAGGGAGAGAGGACAGAGTAAAGTTCATTTGAACGTGGAAAATTCCTCCGGTTCCAATTTCAAGGAATTGTAATACGGAAAATGGAAAGACTTCCATCCATGGAAGATTGGCAGTGCAGTCCAGTTCACACGGCACAAATACGGTACGGACGATACGCACGTCTATCAACGTATTACAGTCAATAACGGTTAAGATGCTGAGAACGGTAAGGCCTACCTGGCGGTACAAACGGTGAGATGAATCGTTGTCCGCGGCTCCGTCGTTTTCAGCTTTATCACCCGTTGCGTTCGTCGGCCGTGAGTCGTCGTCTTGAGATTCGCTAGCCGTGGCGATTTGAGAGATTCCCAGAAGCTCTTCGAAGGCGGGCCCGATGAGTATTCGAACGCGCAGCCATGCGACTTGGTTTCCTGTCGGCGTGCTGCTTACCGGTTCCAATGAAGCGGCGGGCGACGTGTCTCGTCGTCGGCTTCTCACAACGCTCGGCCGTTGCTTCGAACTTTCCTTAGCGATGCGGGGCTTACGTGCAGACCTGGATACAAGGCCTTCTCCTCGTCACCGATTGACACGTGACACTACTTCCATTGTTCTGCTGCGAGGTAACCCTCATATAGCCTCCGACAGTTCCTCTTCCTTTCTGCGACGTGGCAGCAGCTTTTGAACACGACTTTTGTGACACTTTTCCTGTTGCAAATTTTTGTTTATTAGGACCGATAGGTACTTTATGTTTTCACAATGTGCGTCCGTCCGTCCGTCTGTCTGTCTGTCTGTCTGTCTGTCTGTCCGTTGGTGCTCTAGCTTTCGAACGCTTCCGAATTTTCGACTTCTGTTTTCGCAATTCGACAACTTGGGGAAATCGGAAGACTGAGTTCGTTGGTGGAAAAAATCGGTGAACTACTTCCGGTTCAAAAGGTCAAAAATAATATAGGGGACCACGTTTTTCACTATACAGTTCCATGTATAAATGGCCTGTGCATTGCCAAATGCTGTTCTCCCTTTGGCACTCCATAGTTAAAGCAGAGAAAAGGCTTGTTAATTAAGTGAAGACACGTGATTGTCTTCCTTGATGGTCAATATCAATCAGAACTGGTTCAAAGGTATGTGGTTTAGTGATACCATTATGGTCCACTGGAAACTTTCAATGCTAAGATATGGCATGTATTATATCAAACAGCTTGAAATAACATGTCATGATTGAATATTAACGTAAAATTAATGATAGTCGAAACAGGTTCAATGGTATGTGGTTTCATGGAACCAGTATGGTTCAGGGGAAACTTTCAAAGCTCAGATTTGGCATGTAATATATCAAACAACTTGGAATGATGTATCATGCATGAATATAATGTAAAATTATTGATAGTCAAAATCAGTTCAAAGGTACCTGCTTTTCGTGGACCCATTATAGTTCATTCAACCTTCAATGCTAAAATATGGCATGTAATATATCAAACGACTTGGAATGTTGTGCCATGAATGAACATAACGTAAAATTAATGATAGTCGAAATCGGTTCAAAGGTACCTGCTTTTCATGGACCCATTATGATTCATTGGAATTTTCAATGCTAAAATATGGCATGTAATATATCAAACGACTTGGAATGATGTGCCATGAATGAATATAACATATATTTATTAATAGTCGAAATCGGCTAAAAGGTACCTGCTTTTCGTAGACCCATTATGGTTCATTGGAACTTTCAATGCTAAAATATGGCATGTAATATATCAAAAGACTTGGAATGATGTGTCATGAATGAATATAACGTAAAATTAATGATAGTCGAAATTCTTTCCAAGGAACCTGGTTTTTGTGGACCATTATGGTTCATTAGAGCTTTCAATGATAAAATATGGCATGTAATATATATCAAACAACTTGCAATGACGTGTCAAGAATGAATATAGCGTGAAATTAATGATGATTGAAATTGGTTCCATGATTCGTGTTTTAATGATACCATTATGAAACTATTGGAAACTTTCACTGCTAAGATATGGCATGTAACTAATTACACCTTATGTTATCAATAGTTAGTGTTAGGCAAATTTTAAAAATAGCTAGTAGCTACTCATCCCTTCAATGATACATGCTTACGCAGAAATGCGTTGGCAATTGTTTTTGAAGAAAGATTATTTAATAGGAATGCTAATAAATTAAAGGATTCGTATGTTCTAATCTATAGAGAAATGCTACTTTCTCCATTTAACTTTTCAGATAGTTTTATTCAGTCTGAACTATACGTTTCCCTTAGAAGTACGCCTTGCTTAGCAACCATAGGCTTCCTCAGCAACCTAATTCATAACAATGCTTTCCTTTTCGTTCTCGATTTCTTTAAAATCCTATCGGTCCTGGACATTTCGGTTGCCTGACTTGTTATTTTATTTGCGGTAGCCTGTGAAGTTTCTACAACGTGTGCGATCCCTCTTTAGGTTGCTGGATTTTCACACAGTGCTAGCTGCTTGAATTTCAAATGAACTGTGGTGTTCAGCTTTTGGGAATTCGAGGATTTTGCTGTTTCTGAACAGTTGGAACTAACTCTTCCAGGAATGTTCCTTTTCCACTCAGTACTGCCGATATACCTTTCTTCGAAACAGAAATTACGTATTTTATATGAGCAATTTATAGCAGAATAGCTGTAATTAGCATCGGAAAGGGCAGAACCCTTCCCTGTATGGTCCGAAATTCGAATGAAACACAACAATACGGTTGTATAATAGCATCATTTCACGTGCTTTCTGTCACGCACACGTGATCCGCAGCATTCACGCAATAAATCATTACCAAAGATCGTAATCAAACCTTCTGTATTTGCGGCTAGGGACGTTATCGTGAAATGAAAACGTCGCGGAAACACTGAATTCCTCTATGTACCTACTAGGCCCAAGCGACTAACAAATCAAGAATGGCGAAATCTGAAACATTTTATCAAAGGAAATCATTAGTAACCATCGTAAACGACTTCAAGAGGAGTTCCGAAACTGGATTCGCATTACAACCGATTGCACTTGAATTTCATAATCGTCAGAAGCCGTTGATCACACCCGCCAATGTCCGACGTCGTTTAGAATAGTGTAATCAACACTGTCACTGCATTGTTGATTAATAGAAAAGGGCTTAGCGGCGTTATGAGTCAGGAGAAAAACAGACCCAGCTCTTACACGGATTTGGAGAATGCTTGGTAAACGAAATTTGACAGTGTGAAGTTCCAAGGCGATACCATGAATATATGGGCTGTTTTTCCTGGTTTCGACAGTGAATGGGTGATCGAAGACTTTTGACTATGTAATGTATATCATATGCAATTATTTTATCCGGAATTGAGTTTACATGCACCTAAGATTATCTTAGCCTAAGTTGATTTTATCGATCATTTTCCTTCATGTGAAAATTCTTCTTTATACATCAATGTAAAACAATCCGACTGTATAATTTTTTTAAAAAGCTTTAATTAATATATTAGAATATAAGCTAGTGTTGGCCTGCCAAAGATAGCCTTTTCATAAATAATGAATCTCGCTTTGAGCGGAAATTAATTAATCAAGCTATCCTGCTTGATTACCACTTTTTAATGATTCACTCGAATAATTGGCCACTCTTGCGTATGATTGTTCAAATGCCAGAATGTGAGTATTTTGATAAAAGCAGGTGGTCGAGTGGTTGTGCTTACGACTATGTGTACACATCTGTGTTTTAGGCAACCGTTGACAAGTTTCTGTATATTTTCTGCAAAGCTGGTGAGGCTCTTGATCGAAGGTGAAACACATCCCTTTAAAGCCTTTCTCAGAGGTCTGAAGATGAGAAAAAGTGACAACAGAGATGTTCGGCTGTATGAGGATGCATAAGGAACCCTCAGCGTGAAGTTTGCCATTGTCGATAATTGTTCTGGATTTCAGCTTTTGATGGCTCTACAGAGCACCTCTAGAGTCCTTGTACAATATCGTGCGGCATTAATCACGTCATTCTGCTTCAGCGATTTCAGTAGCAGTCCCTGTCATCGAAGATCGAGCGTGCCTTGTGCGACCGCCATTCCATGGCCATCCGCTTGGTTGCTGGTTGCGTGACTTCCTTACACAGGAATTGAATAAAGCCGTTGGGCACAATTCGACGTATCCAAGACACAGTGCCGTTGGAAAAGCGATATTCTTTACCACAACAATCTTGTGAGAACTGAGTGCGTGTAGTTTCTGCGCATTTCAGCATTTATACTGCTGTGATCTAGCGTTCTTCGTGTCAAATGTTTGGGCCGCTGTCTGTTTCATTTGAATAACCTTTATAAATATACGGGGCATTTTTAATTAAACTAACATACTCAGAGCCGGAATATTACCAAATTTGGTAGGGGAAGACTAGTGGCGACATGGTAAGAAGTATCTGCGAAAAAAAAAACAAACAAACTCTGTCACATATATAAAATACAGTAACAGCAGAGCAAGGAGGAAGGACATTGTGTATAATTAAAATGAAATGATTTAATTAAGTGTACGCTAGGTGTCTGGAGAAGAGAAGTCGGGAAATAGTCGACTCCAAACTGTCGGGGGAGCAGTGTGGCTTCCGACCTGGCCGAAGCACGACGGATCACATCTTTGCTCTAAGGCAAATCTTTGAGAAATCCTGAGTGTATGCAAAAGAGGTCTACGCTTGCTTTGTGGACCCCGAAAAAGCATATGACAGAGTTCCTCGGGAGAAGCTCTGGCAAGTGTTGCAAGAGTATGGAGTGGATGGGCAATTACTGGTTGCTATCATGTCTCTGTACGAAAGCTCTGAG
The DNA here is from genome assembly GCA_023313115.1 of Rhysida immarginata. Taxonomy (NCBI): domain Eukaryota; kingdom Metazoa; phylum Arthropoda; class Chilopoda; order Scolopendromorpha; family Scolopendridae; genus Rhysida; species Rhysida immarginata. Next base: position 93,334 of record JAHWFO010014436.1, read on the forward strand.
ATGTGTGTCCGGATAAATGGCAT
>JAHWFO010014436.1:93756-117421 GCA_023313115.1 Rhysida immarginata
ATCTTTGTCCCCATTCTCACCTATGGTCATGAGGCTTGGGTAATGACCGAAAGAGTGCGATCGCGGGTACAAGCGGCCGAAATGATATTCCTGAGAGGTGTGGCAGGTGTTACCCTACTAGATAGAGTGTACAGCAGCACAATAAGGGAATCTTTAGGTGTTGAGCCGCTACTTCTCCGCATTGAGAGATCTCAGTTGCGCTGGTATGGCCACGTGATACGGATGCCGCAAACTAATCTTCCTAGGCAGTTGTTATTTTCCAAGTCGGTGGGTAAGAGACCAAGGGGTCGGCCTAGATCCAGGTGGCTAGACTACATGGAGAATCTGGGTTCGAGTCGCTTGGATATTACCAGGGAGGACATGCGCCTGATGGCGAAAGATCGCGATCGCTGGAGATCCTCCATAGGGCTGCTGCCCCCGCGACCCTAACGGATAAGCGGGTTTGAAAAGTAAGTAAGTAAGTAAATTAAATAGTACATAAAAATGTAAAGATCCAATTATGAAATGCATAAAGGTTTATGACATCATTAAATTTCTTGGAGTTAACTAAACAATTAAATTCACAATAATATTGTCTTGGACCGTTGGCTTCTCTGTAGAAATTAACCATCCACCTTCGGAAAGGTCCAAGTCCCACTATGAGGAGAGTAGGCGCTCCGTCCTACTTAGAAAAAGATTTCAATATTAAAAGCTTGTATCAATAACGCATGCGCCTATTAAAACTTTATCCTATTCTCTCCTTAAGCTTTCTACACTTCAACTTAATTAACTTTCATACTTAAAAATTAAAGGCTTGTAAGTAATGGACTAGCTTACGTTTACAATGGATATTCGGTGCTTCGGACCCTGGTCCTACGAGCATGTGAACATTGAGAGGTCTCGGTCAGGTAAGTACCGCTGAATTTGAATGAGGGGTCCGGGCGTCTTGCCATAATGAAATCCGGGACAAATCGGGTTCTTGATATTATGGAAAAATATAAATAAAAGAACGAATCAGAATGGCATTAAATTTCAAACACTTTCTCACCACTTGTAGTGTACATTAAAAGAGCATACGCTTTTGAAGCTTTGACACGACATACTTATGATTGCTATATTACCTGACGAGCGCACTATCAGGTGTGGGCGTAAATCACTTAAAGTTATTAGATAGACAGATAGTAAATAAAGAATTCCACTCACGTGAATTTGCAGCAGAATAATCCCTTACGCAAGCAATACAGCGCGCGGTCGCTGGCGCCAGTTCGCACGCTGCACCTTGCGCGGACTCGGAATAAGATTCGCAAGCCGAATTGCTATGCTTGTCGTCCGTGTCTATCGACGTGGCAGTCTTCGTTTCCTCGGCCGTTGTCTCCACTCTATCCGTAGACGCTATCCGAATGTTCGGTCTCTCAGGCGTATTCCTTCTTCTTCGAGACTCGCACCATTTCTCAAAATTCTGCTTTCTCTCTGTTGATTGTCTTTTTCTATTTCTCTCTCCTTGCTCGCTTTAGCTGTTCTCCTCTCAAGTGTTTCTTTTTCATGATTCAGTCCTTTCCAAACCTTTCTCGTTCGTATCGGAGCACTCTCTGTCTGTCTTTTTTTCTTTTTCCATCTTTCTCCCCTTTGCTCTTCTCTTCTCCTATCGTCGACTCGCCCGACCTTCTTCATTTTTTGCGGGGGTCGCTTCCCTATACAACGCTCCAAAGATTTTCCTTTCTCTCTTTCCAATTTCGTAATTTCTTCTTTCTGATCTTTTTGCGCTTGTTCTTTGACTTTAATCGCTGACACTCTACTTCAAATGTCGCCAATAGAAGAAAGGTAGTACGTAGCCGAAAATTTCATAAAACGCAGGTAAAATCCATAATGCAAATTCTCGATTACGCAGGTGACAACAGCGCAGTAATTCGGGCTATGAAGACATGGGGAAAGCTCCGAAAGACATTCCGAGGTCCAGCTCAGCTCAACATGCGTCGTAGGTTTAAGCTGATCGATATTCTCCAATTCAAAGGCTATTAAGAACCGTGTTCTAATTAATTTCCAGTTAAATTTAGATGAAACACTTTAAAGATTCTTAAACTGATCCAAAGAATCGCCCTTTGAAGTGTTCCGTGTGTTTAGTGAACATCCTGTATAAAGAGCGAGGACCACTAGAAAGACAGTCCTTGACACGGAAAAGTCACCTGACCATAGTCGTGCGAGTAATTAGTAACCTGAATTTGAATTAGCCGTGTCGATGGCTATATAGTTATGTGTTCAAAAAACAACCGAAAACGTGATTCTGAGTTGGAAAGCTACCGAAAACGCGATTTTGAACTTAACTTGAGTTAAACCACTTAACTGACTGTCCTGGTTTGCTGCTCAAGAGTAGTACGTATTTTGGCCGTGTCTATGACGTCTCCGCTAATGTGTTTTTCGTCCATAAGTGGGTGGTGCAGTTCGATCTTCGTTCAGTGAATTGTTCAGCGTGCGTTACTTGTGAAGATAGTCAATGTCCTCGCCGGAGAAGGGAATAAAACGTGATGTTTCATTTCAATTTCGTCTTTATTATTCATTCTCTGTTCGTTGTAACTCTTTTTTTTATATTGAACAACGCCATCTTTCCCCTTATCGGCGACGTTGGAAGCTACAATTTTTTTCGCATGTCCTCAATAGTCTCGTTACCAAACTTGGTGCCATTGCGGTTGTGAAATAAAGCCGTAGATGGCTCTTGAGTACTGTCAGTTTTACGAGGGTGAGTCGAATAAAAACCGCAAAATTGTAATTAAAGTTCCAAATTTCTCCCCACAGTGTTGCAATTCTGCAGATCCATTAAAAATGAGTTGCAGAAATATCCGGTAGGTGGCAGGAAAATAGAGACAAGCAAACAACGTCACAGCAACAGTTTAAGGAGGCCGCGGTTTTCATTTGACTCACCCTCGTACATGAGTCATTCCACGTCAAATCGGGTAATAATTGATCTAAGAGTCTCCGATTTTTCTCAAAGTTTACTAGTGTATTCTAGTGGATAAAATATACGGCATGGATAGTTTCGTTTGCCAGATAAAAATATATTTTATTCATAATTAATTACCAAATTTATCAAAATTTCGCGCATCTCATCACATAAAACGAAGCTTATCTCTGGATATATTCGTCGTAGGGAATTGTCATATACGTCAAATTGAAGCTAAAACAAAATATGAGGCGGAGTTTTTTACTTTGCTTTATGGAGTTCAAAATAAAATATGAGGCGGAAAATGCAATTCAATTTTATAAAAGCATATATTGAGTGGTTACAGGGTCGGGACACATTAATATGACCACCTCTCCTCGAACATGTTGGAACGTCCCATGGTATGCAGATGAAAAATCATTGCATATCATTAAAAGCTGACAACAGCCAGAGACAAATGAAAGAAAGAGACTGGCAGTGCCCTATTCATTTCGCTGAGCGCTTCTGGTGCCAGCGGAAGTGCAGCATTCGCCATGTTACGATTGGCAAAAAACCTAAGGCGGCATATATTCTCAATGTAATTTCAGCTGTTTCTGTAGATGATTTCTGGAAGTACTAGTAAGCATAACCTGTTTTCTGTTTTTTTTAAAAAAACTTTATTGCATTAACTAACGATAATGTATGCTTTTAATAACTCCAAATAACTGATTCAATGCCTAACGAATTTTTAAAAGACAAATAATTTAAAATTTTAAATTAAAAGAAAAGGAAGAAATAATTCTCAGTTCAATAAAGTAATCAATTTATTAATCCACATATTGTAATAAGCAATTGTTTGCGATTGTTTCACATCGGCCTCGGTAGCTCAGAGGTTGCGTTATCGCCATTTCAGAAACGGCCACCTTTGTGAACTGCTCTAGGGCTGCCGTTGTGAAGGTGTACTGCGACTGGACGAATCAGACAGTTTCGAGCAACCGAAGAGGTAACTAATCCTAGAGGCGAGCGCCGATTACGACGCCTGGCCAAGACCAATCGGCGTGCCACTGTTGAGCAACTGACACAGCAAATGAACAATGGGCCACTAGGCGTGTCAGCACCAAGACAGTACAACGATCCTTTTAGAAGTTGGGGCTCTGGAGCAGGCGTATGGTAACAGCACCCATGTTGACGCCAGTGCATCGCCGAAAACGCCTCCAATTCGCAATGGACTATCGCCATTGGACCTCGGCCGAGTGGCAAAGGGTTGCTTTCGCTGACGAGTCGCGATTTCTGGTGAACAGAGTGGACGGACGATGGAGAATTCGCCCGGAAGCATCTGAGAACAGGCATCCCGACACCATCGTTGGCAGACGACAGGCTGGTGGGGGAGATGTGACTGTTTGGGGGATTTTCGTGGTATGGTCTGAGTCCACTGATACCGCTGGAGGGTACACTGAATGCTGTTCGTTACCTGACGATCGTCGCACCCCTTCATGTCGACAGTGCTTCCTCAGGGTGATGGCACCTTTCAACAGGACAATGCTCCCTGCCAGACTGCCAAAATTGTCTACGACTGGTTCAAAGAGCATGAGTATGAATTCAAGCTACTCCCATGGCTACCAAACTCCCCGGACCTCAACCCCATTGAACATTTGTGGGACCATCTCCGCAAGCTGGACCCTCCACCACGCACGGTGATAGAATTACGGGATGCACTGAACGCCGAATGGCCTCAGATACCTGCAGCCACCTTCCGAGGAATTATTGACTCTCTGCCACGTCGACTAGCTGCTGTGCTTACCGCCAACGGTGGATATTCCGAATACTAGCAGGTGGTCATATTAATGTGTCCCGACCCTGTATAACTGAAGTTCCCAACTTCTTCACGAGTTGCAGACCGCACTATTGCACAGATTGCGATAAAACTTTGTGTATATACTATGGGAAGAGAATTCCAACAGAAAATTTATTAGTGCATACGTTCGTTATCAGGGGAAAAAGTAGCGTCGTATGCAAAGCGCAATGCATCTGTGTACAACCAATCTGCAGAAGTCACCATGCCCTTGGGAAAGAAGGAATGTGCACTCCTGGTGAAGCTCTATTATCAGAACAGCAGTAATAGTGCAATAGCACTGCGACTGCGAGAATATCGGCGTGTGAAGGGATTGCGAACAGGATCCATGATGGCGAGAGGTTTACGAAAGAGACAGGAGAGTTAAGTGTGCTGCCCGTTTACCAGACCTTAATCCATGTGACTTATGGCTGTGGGGAACCCTGAAGGATCCTGTTTATCATGAAGGCGTACGGACCTTGCCTGAGCTGAAAACCAAAAGTATTCGTCATGTTGCAGCCATTGTACGCTGTCATCGACGCAGATGGTGTGCATATTGAAAAGTCTCTCTAACAGAATTCCAGTGGTGCATTACTATCGTCTGAGTGTTAGAGCACTATAATAGAGCACTATCTATTATAGTGCTCTACTGTGTATGATCTTGCAGCACCATTTTTTCTCCTGGTGGCAGACGTATGCACTAATAAATTTTCCCTTGGAATTTTCTTCCCCAAGCTCTGCATAGCTTATACATAAAGTTTCATCACTATCTGTGCAATAACGTGGTCTGCATCCCACGCAGAAGTGGGAAATTTAATTATAACCACCCGGTATTAACCTGAAAAAACAATGCTCTAAAATTATTTAAAAAATAGCGTTTAATTCCCTCATATCCATTGCATAACACGAAATTACAGGATGGAATTCCAAATAGTCCAATCAATATTAGGTAGGTTAACACTGTTTATGAGTATGAATTAATGAGGTCAGGTGCGCCGCGTTGATGTGCGAACAAGATCAACACCTCCTAGAGAGAAAGTCTTTGCATGGAATCGTCATACATTGTTACATCATCATAAAAAGTCAGTATTTAGAGCTTATTATTGGTAGAAATCATGGTCTATACATATAAATGGTCATCGAGTTTCACTGAAATACAAAGCTAAAGTTTCCAACTCCCGATAGGGCGGGAACTCCGTTGAAAAATGGCGCTGCATGTAATCGGACAAACTGTACATGCAGCACCGCCCTAACGAGAGCTAGAAACTTTAGTTTCATTTTCAATTTAAATTTAAAAGCAATGTTTTTTCAGATGAATATCAACAATTAAAATGCTTTCAAATGAACATCAACAAATCAACAATTAAAATAAGAATTAAAATGCTTTCAACCACGGTCTATAGATATTCATGGTCATCGAGCTCCATTGTTAAAAAGAAACTAAAGTTTCTAGCTCCCGGTAGGGCGGGAACTCTATTGAAAAGTGGCGCTGCATGTACAATCGGCCCAACTGCGCCTGCAGCACCGCCCTATCGGCAGATAGAAACTTTACTTACATATTCAGTTTCAATGAAAAACTCTATCGCAGATCACGGTCGGCCTTAGTGCGATCTATGCGGCACCTGGCGCGATCTGTTTTCCTTAGCTTCTCGAAACGATGGAAAATGGCCGAAGCTCGATACCATGTATATCTATAGACCGTGCTTTCAACTGAACATCAACAAATGGTTTGCTTAAAAAAAAAAAACAATAAAAAAGGCAATGCTATTAGGGATTCTCCTAATTTATGCATGACGACATGACGCATGCGCGATAAACTTCAACGGAGTCAAAACAACTTCCGGAAGACCTGAGTAATCACTAGTTAAAACTTATCCCGCTTGTATCCTTATTTATACATTGATTTTGAAACGCTTTTATACGCAAACAAAATATATTCTGCACATCTACAGCACAGCACCTTTCCAACCATATACGTTTCATGAGTATTCGTCCACGTTAACACAAGGACAAATGTATGACAAAAAAATGGGTTCCCGTATTTATATACAGATAAACCATGGTAGAAATACGATTACGAAGCCAACGAGAAGACAGGCTTCGAAGCGGAAAAGTCACCTGACCATCTGGATCCACACTTTACCACACTGTTACATAATCATAAATCGACCAAATTTAGGCTTATTATTAGTAAAAATACGAATAACAATAGTCGAAATATGATGTAACAATGCATGACGTTTCCGTGCATAGGCCTTCTTTCTAGGAGGTGTCGGCAGGACCAACACTACCTCTACTCAAAGCCTGAGGGCGAAAATTTCATACATTGTTACATCATGTTTAATCGTATTTCTACCAATAATAAGCCCTGAATTATGACTCCGCATGATGATGTAACAATGTATGAAATTATTCCAGTGGAGATGGTGTTAGCAGGACCATGACCTCCTCTATTATTCCAGAACTATTCTTAACGGATAAAATTGCGTGTATGCTCTTCATTGTTAAAAGACAGTCGTCAAAGACGCACCTAGTGAGAAAACCACGCATAAAGTATTGTTAGTTTAAAGGGCAGTTGCCTAATAAGCCTCCACGCAGGCTAAATTTTTATGATATCTTTTTTGAATGAATCAAGGATTAAATTAAAAACTAGATAAAATAATTCGTGTGGGTTTCATTCACTAATGTAAACTGTCAACAGTGCGTCTATTGAGGCAGAATTTGAAGAAAAAAAAACACCGAGGCCCAGCGAAACCAATTCCTCACCTCACTGTAAGGACAGACAATGAGGGCCATATGCCTGAAGTTACGGACAAACGGATGAGATGCAGGAGACCAGGGTGCAACTCTCTGTCAACAATTTTATGTAAAAAATGTAAAATATATTTATATCTGACAAAAAATAGAAATTGTTATAATAAATTTCATGAATCTTAAATAAAAATCTACTAGAAAATCATAATTTTTTAAAAAAAATTAATTTATTCGTTAAATTAATGATTTCCACAATTAATTTAAGTGCCCAGCTTTCATAAAAAGGCATACGGTAACGTAATTTAAATCTTACTGGCTTTACTCTTAGCCTTTTGCTTACAATGGATTTCATCCATGGGCGCCACCATCTTCTTTCAGCCTTCCTCAGCATTTGTAAGCACCTCTTTGACATGCTTAGATTGCTGTGATTTGGCTGAGGCAAATGTGGTGTCTCAACTTGCTCAGCTAAAGTTCAGCGTAGCAAAAAGGAATGACTTTGCTAAGCTCGGCTGAAAGCGGCTGAGCTGCTGAGGTAAAACGCAATGTGCGGAATGTCAACATGCATTTTTCTTGGCTAACTCCAACGAGAAACCGTAGTTTTTGGTTGAGCACCATAGCATGTGAATAAATGTGTGCAATTATAAATAACTGTATACCTTCGGTATCGGCATCATCTGAATCATCTGACTGAGGGTCATTAGCGGCCTGATCAATGTTTGGATGGTACTCGTCATCACTTGAACTCAAATCTTCATCATCACTGACAGTATCAGGAGGAATCTTCACAGTCTTCGCTCGAGTTCGTAAAGATTTAGAAGATGATCCATAAAATAATGATGGGTTCATGTTGCTAATTTGAAAATTTATTATAAAAAATATGGTTAGCATTTTTTCAAATAAAATAAGGAAATAAAACTTATTCCAAATTAGTAAAAAATGAAAAATCTGAGAAACTAAAAATGCCCAGAACAACTAACTTTCTGTTTGCAAGGCTGCAAATCTATCAATATTTATAAAATACTAAATTTAAAAAAAAATAGTAAAAATTATATTTGGTTTGGTTTGTTTGGTATTAACGTCCTTTTCAACTGCCATGGTCATTTCAGGACGGCGTTATAGGGGCCGCAAATTTTGCCTCGCAAGGGTTCTTTAACGTGCAGCCGGCAAACGACTACACGGGACCAACGGCTTTACTTCCCTTCCGAAGGAAATGCGTGATCTCAGGATTTTCCTCCTGAAAAATTCCTCGTCGTCCTCGGCCGGGGTCGAACCCGCGTACAATTATATTTGGCAAAAAATGAAAGTTAATGTTATTCCTAATTAGTAAAAATGAGGTATCTGAGACTGAATTTGCCCAGGATGACTAATTTGTTATTGTAAGGTAGCAAATTTACATGCCTGTTTTTCAATATTTATAAAAACTATATTAGAAAATTTAGTAAAGACTATTTTTAGCAAAACATGAAAGAAAATATTATTCCTAATTAATAAAAATGAAATATCTTGAGACTAAATTTGCCCAGGATAATCAACTTTCTTATTGTAAGGCAGCAAATTTACATGCCTATTTTTCAATAGTTATAAAAAAAACTATATTAGAAAATTTTAGTCTAAATTATTTTTAACAAAAGATGGAAATAAATCATATTCCTCATTAGTAGAAATAAAACGTTTGATAAAGTAAATATGCCCAAAACAACGATCAACTTCTTATTTACAAAGCTTCACATCTCTACAGCCCTTTGTTTCGATGTTGGCCTCATGGCCGGTCATGTATCGAATACGATACAAACAGGAAGTCACGTCAATCTGGCTTATTAATAAAAAACATATCAAATAAAAAACACAGTATTTCAAAACTACATGTTCTAGTTTATAATGATAATTTTTTGTGTTAGCTGATGCTTACCTTTATTCGCACAAAATTGTCTTCAAAGTTGAACAGGTGGAACGGAGCCTCTACAGTGCTGACGCCATAATGGATTGGAGAAAAAAATAAGAGGAAAAATGATGAAATTTTTAACACTGCGGTGCCACTTGTCTTAGAGTGTCTCAAATTAAAGCACTGTATAAAAGAAGTATGGACAATCATTGTTGCAGGCAGCCATTTTGACTCCTATTTCATTCCTGTTTTTTATGATGATTGTTTCTTGTTTTGCGATAAATTCAAACTTGCAGATTGAATACTTCCTGTTTGATAAAAGTTAGAGAGAAATGTACTTCTGAAGTTTGAATTTGCTGCAAAACACGACCAAACATAGTATGAAATAGGAGTCAAAATGGCTCCTGCAACAAAAAAATGTGGCCTGTCTTTTTCGTCGGCTACGCTTCGTCCTTTGTTAATCGTATTTCTACCAATAATAAGCCCTAAATTTGGTCGACTAATGGTGATGTAACAATTTATGACGTTCCCGCTTATCAGGCCTTCTGTCTAGGTGGTGTTGATAGGAGGCGTTGTTCAAGGACGTCGCCTGAGTTATTGTTGTATCTCGGTTCCTGCCAATACCACCTTAAAGGAGGCGTTGCCTTGAAGGGACAATCATGCCAGTTAACATTTTTCATTAAATTACATCATTTCACATTTATTTTCTATACTTCTAAAAGGAATTCCACTCTGAAACTTGAGTGGTCATTAGAACAAACATCAAGGTTTGGTTTGGTTTGTTTGGTATTAACGTCCTTTTCAACTGCCATGGTCATTTCAGGACGGCGTTATAGGGACCGCAAATTTTTCCTCGCAAGGGTTCTTTAACGTGCAGCCGGCAAACGACTACACGGGACCAACGGCTTTACTTCCCTTCCGAAGGAAGTGCTTGATCTCGGGATTTTCCTCCTGAAAAAATCCTCGTCGTCCTCGGCCGGGGTCGAACCCGCGTCCTCGGGCATCAGAGGCGATCACGCAACCCCTGAGCCACCGAGGCCGATACAAACATCAAGAAAAATACTAGTATTTTTTATAGATTTTTAACATGTTGTAGATTTTATAGATTAAGTTAAAATTTTCAAAATTAGTGTTAAAATCATGTTAAATACGTTTTTCTTAGTTTTGATTTACTTTTAATTTATGTAAATCATGTAATAAATAGTTTTAATTATTTTTGAAATTATATAATTTAAAAGTCCACATTTTAAGCTTCAAAATGAGCTATGAATTATATCTGTAAGGCGATACAGAAAAACATGTGTTTATAGGACACTTTAACCGGTCAATGTCTGTAAATTTGACCGCGAATATTTTTGTAAGAAATTATGTTAGATCAAAATTAACACTGTGAGTTTATTTATTTTGATGCAGCGAGTATGTAAAAAAAAAATTGAATCTTTTATAAAAATATAGTGTTTTTTAAGTGTCTCAATTTACCTAGAATGACTCGTATACGAGATATATACAGAGTGGTGCAAATAAAAGTAGCTTCGCATGAATTGCAGAGAAACCAACCTAACGCCGTAAGCAATGATTGGGCTGTCCCATTATCAGCGCTGCAGGTATATACCGAGAAGGGCATCATTTGAACGATTCTTAGCTGGAAAAATGGTGCTTTCGGTGCAGCAGAGAATCTTCATTGTTGAGAATTATGCAAAAACCAACTCCTGGAAGCAGTGTAGTGATTTGTTTGCTCAAAACTTTGAAGATGAGAAAATTCCAAAAAAAACGTGCGATGCAACTTTTAATAAACAAGCGTAGAACCACCCGAAAACGAGTAAGAAATCCACAAAATGTCCAAAATCTCCAAACGATGAGAGTCCAAGCAAATCAACGCGCCGTTTGTCTCAGCAGACCGGAATTTCAAGAAGATCGTGTGGACGCATTCTGTACGACGATTTGAAGATACGACCTTGTATGGTATCTGTGGTCTATGAACTGAAGCCAGCGGATTGCCCTCAACGTCTTCAGTTTTGTAACTGGCTATTTCAAGAAATCACAATGAATGGACTGGACATGCAGCTGTTTTTTTATTTCTGATGAAGCCTGGTTCCATCTCTCTGGCTATGTCAACTCGCAGAACACCCGGCACTGGTCGACCACTAATCCTCACGAATATCATCAAACTCCTTTGCACGACCAAAAAGTTGGCGTATGGTGTGCAGTCTCTGCTCAACTCAACGCATTCTTGGTCCAATCTTCTTCCATGAAACTATGAACGCAGCATGTTACATCGCAAACATCTTTAATCCATTCGTCAATCAATTAACTGAGGAGGAACTAATGTACGGCTACTTTCGACAAGATGGAGCAACAGCCCATACTGCACATCATACACTGGACCGCATTTATGAAGTGTTTGAACCTGAGAGAGTTGTAAGCAGAGGTCAGGACAGAGTTGGTCCAAGCTGGCCTCCAAGATCACCAGACCTCTCAGTTTGTGATTTCTTTTTGTGGAGTGCTCTAAAATCCAAAGTTTATCGGAACAATCCTCGCACACTTGAAGAACTGAAGCAAAACATTGTTTCTGAGATTGAGGCTATCTCGCAGTCTCAACTGCTTTCTGTTTTTAACAACTTATTGACCAGAGCTCAAAAGTGTCAAAAGGTGAATGGTGGTCACTTTCAGCATCTCCTGTAATCACTTCAACCTTGATTTGTTGTTGCAGAAAACAAACAGAAAATAAAATAAAACAAAATAATAAAAAATAAAGTTCCATTAAAAATAAACAAATAAATAAATGTTAAAACCAAAGGTATTCCAAAGTTCCAAGAAATGTTTACCAAACTTTTCACTTTATTTGCTCTAAAACCGTGCAATGGTCATAAACTCATAACGGTGCGTCTCTCGCTATTAACCTGCTGTGCTAATAATGGGGCAGCCAAATCATTGCTTACGGCTTTAGATTGGTTTCTCTGCAATTCATGCGAGGCTACTTTTATTTGCACCACCCTGTATAAAGTTTGTAAGGTTATTTAAATAAGGTTTTAATGGTCTTGAATTACACGACTAGAGTGTAAGACAAACGTTATTTGTAGTATTTAATATTATCATGAAATCGTTGGATGACAGGTCTTTTACAGCGTTTTAGTATTACAAGGGTCGTCCAGAAAGTAAAGAACGATTGGGTGAATCTCAACTAAAAACAAAAGATATCAAAACAAAACTTTATTTGCAACAATACTAAACCTAATACTACTTTTCTACATAATCGTCATTGTTATTGAGATGTTTCTCATAACGAAACACAAGTTTTTCAATGCCATGAAGTTACTGCTTCTTTAGGTGCTTCATCACGTTGGAAGTGTGTTCCTCCCGAGAAACCCCTTCATTTTTGGGAAAAGGTTAAAATCACTAGGCGCCAAGGGGGATTATCAAAAACGTCTCACTTGAAACGTTGCAATTCTTGTTGCGTTGCTGCATTGGCGGCAGATGAGTATAATATGGGTACTGAAAAATTGTCTCGTTATGAGAAATGTCTCAATAATAATGGCGATTATGTAGAAAAGTAGTGTTAGATTTAGTATTGTTGAACATAAAGTTTTGTTTTGATATCTTTGGTTTTGGTTGAGATACACCTAACCGTTCTTTATTTTCTGGACGACCCTCGTATTTTTGAAATTATGAGGTGGTTTATATTAAAACTCTTTAGAAATTTTCATATAAAATAAATGGGAACCGAATATTCTTCATTACGCACGAGAATTATTTGTCCAAAGGGTTTGTGGACTATTTGTTGAAAATAATGCATCATCAGTATGCAATACTGCCAACATTTTTGAGACACTTTACACTCTTGAAGATTATCTCGCTGAAAAAATTAATTGCTTTTAAAACGTAAATATTTCGTCCACAAAAAGATCTCTTGAGCTATTAAATGTTTTCTACACTTTGAAGGAACTCTGCTATCTTTCCAAAATAGCGCTTCATGGAATAATAAAGACAACATTTTTGATGTCGAAATTTTAAGTGATAAAATACAAAAGATGTTATTGGCAGTTTAAGTTAATAAAAATTCATTTACGAGTTGAAAACAATATGCTGAGAATATTTATTCTGCCTTAAACAGTTATGTAGGGAAATTTCTGGGAAAATCAATATTTTAATGGCTTGGAATGTAAAAATAAATTAAAAAAGTGCGCATAAAATTTCAGTTTTTATTGCACTGAACTATTTGTCTCCCCTCTAATGATTCTACATTTTTTGGTAGATTTTTTTTTAATGTAAAAGAGAGAGCAGAGATTGGTTGGGCATAGAATGATTGTGGGTATTAAAGTGGCGTTGATTAGGGTGAATAGATGGGAAATAAAGACGACTCTGTCTGCTTGGGTTTGAATTGCCATTGCTTCATTTAAATTAACCGTAGGCTCTTCCCGTTCTATTAGACATTCAACCAAGGACAATGGGTCGAGAGCATTTGATTTTTCAAGAGTAGAAGAGGAATAATATTCCCATTATTAAATTTATGTGTTTCTTTTTAAGTGTGTTGAGCGTTAAAATCAACGAAAGGGAGTGAGCGGTTCGAGTGCCTCATCGACATTGTAATTCTTTATGGACCGAGTCGAACGAGAAGGCACTCAACGTCAACCGAGCGAACGAACAATTCCGTTCATTTACATGGAAACGTTCGTTCCTGACAACGCACTGGAATACATCCCAACAGATTTTGCAGTTATAAATCTTTTGTGTGCTATAAATTTTATTCACAAATTAAAATTAAGCTTCGACTAATCCGCCTCGCCTTTTCATCAAAATTTCTACCAACTGGAAGATTTATTTCATTAATAAGATTACAAAACGATCCTAGAATGTCTACTTCAAACGCAAAATTCTGATCACTTTCAACGCTCGACCACATTTTCGAAAGTGCCGTCATCTTGTAAGTGATATTAAAGGAGTGTAACTAAAGCATCGAGTTCTATTAATAATTCGATGAACTATAGTGCTTGTATACATAAATTATCAAGTGTAAATGACAAGAGGCATCATGTAGGGGAGAACGGGGTAATGCTAGTCATCAGAGTATCTCGCATCTTCAATACATGCTGTTTCCTCATCATCGTTTGGAGAACTGTTGGCGACGAGTCGCCGCTTTGACATTATCTGTTTGGCTGCAGTGCTGTTAACTTTAAGTGTTAGAATAGTTTACGAATTCATTTGCGTGCGAAATTTTTTTGTTTTTGTTACCACAAACTCTATTATGATGATCTGTATAATGTTTAATCGCTATTTATTTTAAATGTGGCATAAATAATTATTTTATTTTTACGCCTACAAATATTGCTTGCTCTTTGGTTAATAGCAATCAGTCGGTCTGTTGTAGAAGAAAGTCGCCGTTATAAATCTGGTGATATAGAGCATAAAGATTATTGGAGGGGGGGGGGGGGAAGGCTGATATAGATTTTGGGCGATACGGTGAACTGTGGTATCACTGCACTTTTTGTGACATGTGGGCACATCAAGCCTGCTCTAGATGGGATACAGCAAAGAGATTTGTGCAACGCATTTTCCTAGTGAATTCTTCATTGCACATTCGGTTCGCATAGTTTTTAGTTTTGGTTTTGTTTGTCTTTAACTTTTTAAAACATTTCATTCTATGCTCTGTTCAACGAGGGTTTGATCGGGCGTGTTCAATTAAATTTACGATTACAATTGGACACGCCCAGTTACACTTTCGTTGGACAGTATAGACGACTAGCAAAGGTACCCGGCGTTGCCCGGGATAATTACACTTGTATGTAAACAGAACAATCTCAAAAAATTAAATTAAATTTTGCAATATCTTAAAAATAAACACATGAAAATGCTTAGAATTAATACAGTAAAAATTCTTAATGAAAATTCGAAAAAAAATCTTTTTAAAGGCTCACAATGGCTGGACCTCTCCAAGGATGCCACTGCTAGTCTAAATAATTTCTTACTCACGTAATCTTACCTCAGATGTATACTTAGTGTTGTTGCAATTTCCACTCTTCTCTCGATGTTTTGAAGCAAAACTCTCGATTCTTCTATTTACTTGCTTCCCATTTGCTCAATACATCACGGAGCTAAAGGAGTGCTTCCTCTGTCGTCTTTCCACTCTTTCTCAATAGTCTGCTAACTCTCCATTATCTCCAGTTACTGATCATTTTTAAAGATTTTCAAGAAATTGTTAAGTACTAAGAACTCTCTTTTCTAAGAAAAGCCTGAATAACAGGAATTCTATGCATTGTTACAAATTGAAACTTATCCATATTACGTCATCATTTTATGTTCTTTGTTATAATTCTTGGAAAGATTGCTTTAACATTACATCATCATTCTGTGCTCATTGTTATTGGTGAATTGCGCGTTGATACCATTGTTAATGCGAACACAATGGGCCTATTGTTGCACAAACTTTGCCTTGCATTGTTGGTCATGAGATATATATTGTTGGTTCATGCAGTGTGTTTGTGAATTGCATGCTGATACCATTGTTGATACCTATTGTTGTACCAACTTTGCCTTGTATTGTTGGTCATGAGATATTTCTCATTATTATGCCTTTCCATAACCATGAATATCGATTTTTTATCGATATTTATTATTTTTCCGAAATTTGAGTTAGACAGTGACCTTCCTCATGCTTTGAAGGTCATGTATGCGAAATTTTATCAAGATCGGAATAAAACTGTAGATTTGTATAAAAAACATACAAACAGACCCACCCGCCCACCCACACACAAACATCCTTCTTTATATATATAGATTACTAGAAGAGGTACCCGGCGTTGCCCGGGATAATTACACTTGCACAAACTTTGCTTTTCATTGTTAGTCATGAAATATATATTGTTGGTTCATGCAGTGTGTTTGTGAATTGCGTGCTGATACCATTGTTGATAGCTATTGTTGTACCAACTTTGCCTTGCATTGTTGGTCATGAGATATTTCTCATTAATATGCCTTGCCATAACCATGAATATCGATTTTTTATCGATATTTATTATTTTTCCGAAATCTGAGGTAGACAGTGACCTTCCTCATGCTTTAAAGGTTATGTAGACAGTGACCTTCCTCTTCTAGCAAAGGTACCCGGCGTTGCCCGGGATAATTACACTTGGATGTAAACAGAACAATCTCAAAAAATTAAATTAAATTTTGCAATATCTTAAAAATAAACACATGAAAATGCTTAGAATTAATACAGTAAAAATTCTTAATGAAAATTCGAAAAAAATCTTTTTAAAGGCTCACAATGGATGGACCGCTCCAATAATTTCTTACTCAGGTAATCTTACTTCAGATGTACACTTGATGTTGTTGCAATTTCCACTCTTCTCTCGTTGTGTTGAAGCAAAATTTGGCCTTTCATCACTTTGGGTAGTCTAGCGGTCGCCAATTCTTCTATTTACTTACTTCCCATTTGCTCAATACAGCACGGAGCTAAAGGTTTCCTTTCTCTGTCGTCTTTCCACTCTTTCTCAATAGTCTGCTAACTCTTCATTATCTCCAGCTACTGATCATTTTTAAAGATTTTCAAGAAATTATTAAGTACTAAGAACTCTCTTTTCTAAGAAAAACCTGAATAACAGGAATTCTATGCATTGTTACAAATTGAAACTTATCCATATTGCATCATCATTTTATGTTCATTGTTATAATTCTTGGAAAGGATTGCTTTATCATTGCATCATCATTTTGAGCTCATTGTTATTGGTGAATTGCGTGTTGAAACCATTGTTGATACCTATTGTTGCACAAACTTTTATTTGCATTGTTGGTCATGAGATATATATTGTTGGTCCGTGCAGAGTGTTTGTGAATTGCGTGTTGATACCATTGTTGCAAAAACTTTGTCTTGCATTGTTGGTCATGCGATATTTCTCATTAATATGCCCTGCCATAACCATGAATATCGATTTTTTATCAATAATTATTATTTTTTCGAAATCTGAAGTAGACCGTGACCTTCCTCATGCTTTGAAGGTCATGTATGCGAAATTTCATCAAGATCGGAATAAAACTGTAGATTTGTATAAAAAACGTACACACAGACCCACCCACAGACGCACAGACCCACAAACATCCTTCTTTATATATATAGAAGATTGTTTGCAGGAACTTATTCTCATCTTGATGACTCTAACGCCTGATGCCACAGAATGGAGTGATTTTCAACGAGGGCATATTATTGGACAATACGAAGTTTTGCCAACCAAAGGAAAATCTCCCACGCAATTCAAATTCCACTGTCAGCAAGGTTTTTACACAGTTCAAAACACTACAGTTAAAAGGAAACTGTAGAGCCACGTACAGACCGGCCTGGACCAACGGCACGATAACTGAGGGCTGCAAAACGAGTGGTTGAGAGAAATCCCCGTTGCAAGGCTTCAAACGCGGCAGAACACCCGCAAGTGAGTCGTAACACGGTTGTCATATATCTGCATAAGCTAGGCTGTCATGGGCGAAAATCGCCCCTTCTTACCGCACTCAATATTTCAAAGAGGAAACACTGGTCCATTGAGATGGTGAAACGCCCTTGAGAGATGGTGAAACGCCCTTGAGTTTTTGGACCGTCTTCTCAGATGGACCGTCTTCTGCTCAGTTTTCTTGTAGTGGTCGGATATGGGTCTGGAGAAAACCCAGCATGAACCGACTGCAACCGACTGTTATGCATGGTGGGGTGCCTTTTGGAGCACGGGGCGATCAGAGCTCATGGAATGTATGGATAACATTAATGCAGAAAAATACATCGCCGTTTTGGAGAAGGGTCTTTTGCCAATATTTTCCGGCGGGATTCTTGACAAAACATCCATTATGTTCATAGAGGACGGTGCGCCTTGTCATACTGCTCGAAGAACGCAGGCTTGGGAGGCATTCAGAAACAACCATGGGCCAGTCAGCTATCCGATACACATCTTGAGTACGCTTGATCGCGTCGTGAGAAAACATTCACAAAAACCTGCTTCCCGTGCTGAACTTTTCGAATGTTTGAAACACATGTAGCAAATAGTTTTTGTGTGTCTATTTACTTATTGGGTATCACTGTAAATAGCTTTTTGCTAAAGCTCATAATAAAGGAAAACGAAAAGAAAAACCCCGACCTAGCATCAAACTGCCGAGGGGCACAAGCATCCGTTTTCCGCTCTTAACGGTCAAAGTTGGAACATTCTCGCCTGTATTTTACACACTTTTATTTAGCTTCACATGTTTGTGAGCAAATTTTGTAATTCTGCAACTCTGCAACATTCCCCAACGGCGTCTTATCGATGACAATGCATTTTTCAATCGTTAGTTTCACTAGTCTTTCATTTATTACTAACTAATTTAATATTTAAGTTTAATATTTATACAGTGCAATCATGACGTAAAGAATATATTGACAAAGCGAGGAATAAAAGGTGAAGCCGATAGGAATCCTCTGCGATTTCTTTCTTGTTACGTACCGCAAGGGCTCCATCAACTTAAACATTATTTGGACTAAATTTGGTGATCAAAAGTATTTTACTTAAGTTGATTTTATTTATTTATTTACTTTCCATCTTTATACTCTATAGAAAGGAGAATCTTTACACTTTTAATTTAAGAGGAGAAACACATTTATTCATTTCATGTCGAAAAATTGTTCATGACAAGTGCTAATTAAAATGACTTAATCATGTAATATAACCAATTCTTCTGCCCTCTGAAGCTAAAAGACAGTTTTCTAGGTTTATGAAAGAATGTGATTATTGCTTTCCCATAACATTTTTTGCGTGCTTACAATTTGCCAGCAGCTTATGTTTCAAACAAACTCTCAAATTCTGAGAAAAAAATTTATTAGTCGTGTAGATTTTAATAATACTCATCCTACATTTTGCCTTGTCGAAATTTCTTTTGGGTTATTACATTCCTCATTTCTTTTGGGCATCGAAAAGAGGAAATTGCATTTTGTTATTTTCATTAGCTAAATTAAATTTAGAAGTCATCTGAAGACAATTCATATTATTAATACAACTTAAGTGCAAATAAAATATATTTATAATATAGTTTATTACTGTTGGAAATAATCAACCATTGTTAGTATTAATTAATGTCGTATGGGAAGCCAGCACATTGATGAGGAATGCTGTAATGTAATGGATGTATGTTCTCGGATTAAAACGTATGCTTCTATTTATTATTAACGGACCTCTACAATGGTTATGGGCCAGCATAAATCAAACTAAAATAAAATGAAGCAAGCGAGAATGCCAACGATAAACGACTATAAAGCAGAAGCAAGAAAGTAACAAATGTTTTGCGTGAATAAAGCTAAACAAAGGAGCGAGAAGAAGGGAAGCGGCCATTAATGATCTTCACGAATCAACAAAGCCAGACAACGTGCTTACAAGAAAACGATAAAAAAAGGCAATCAGAACTTACAAACTTATCAAGATAAGTACTTTATATTTATTAAGAATTGATAAAACTACAAGATTGCTATATACGTTAAAGAAGAAATCGTTGGATTATCAATCATTAATAAAGAAAAATGGCCAGTTACCAGCCAATTGCTCATATAGAAAAATTAAAAGCAACCAACTATCGTCATTGGAAAAATAATATTAAGATGCTGTTGATTGAACGTGAACTGTGGAAATACTTGGACGGTACAGCAGTAATAAAGCCCGACGCAACAGCTATCGAACAAGCTACATATCAAAACAAAGATGAGAAGGCTCTGGCGACTATAGCATTAAGCGTAACTTCAGAACAACAAGTACACAAAGTAGATTCTAAGACAGCTCGAGAAGCCTGGTTGACCCTTGCTAAAATATTTGAACCAAAATCAAGACCAAAAATACTTCAATTAAGGAGACAGTTAGTGTCAATTCGCCTAGAACCAGATGAAACAATGAATTCATATTTAAACAGATTAAAGATCTGCAGTAATCAGCTTATTGAAGTAGGTGTCAACATTCCTGATGATGAACTGGCATACTCTATGTTGACTGGATTACCTAGCAGCTACGAAGGACTAGTTATGTCTCTAGCTAACCTCGATGATGAAAAATTCAAGTCTAGCGAAATCAAACAAGCGCTTCTTATCGAATACGAACGAAGAAACATGCAGAATCAAGAGAAACAAGAAAATGACGTAAAGAATGCTTATTTCGTTAAAAACCAATGGAAACAAAGAGATATTCAAGAAAAGGGTGAAAGAAATGATGAAAAGAAGACCCAAACTCGCAGAAACAAAATCACATGTAGTAACTGTGGAAAGAAGGGACACTTATTTAAAGACTGTTGGTTTAAAAACAAAAGCAAAGAAAGAGAGAAAAGAAAATTAGAAGCATTTTTTGTGGCTATCACAGAACGGGATTCAGACGACGTTAATGGATGGATCTTGGATAGTGGATCAACTAATCATGTATGTCATGAGAAGGAATTATTTAGAAACCTACGTAACAGTCGCAAGGAACAAATAAAGACTGCAGGTGGACTACTGTATGCTGATGGAATTGGAGAAATAGAGATGAAAATGAAAATAGGAAATAGAATACAAAATGTTACTTTGAATAATGTGCTGTACGTAGCAAAGGTAAAAAGAAACCTGATTTCTATCTCACAAATAGAAGAAAAAAGGAAGAATGTTCATTTTGCGAATGGAGCCGCAATAATCAAGAATACATACAAAAAGATTGTGGCAATAGCTTACAGAAAGAATGGACTGTATATAATTAATGGAAGACCAATCAAGCAACGAAACTGTCAAACAGTAGCGTCATGTGAAGTGGATAATAACCAAATATTGCACAAACGATTTTGTCATGTAAATATGAAAACGATAGAAGAAATGAAAAATAACAAGGCAGTAATTGGTTTAGATGAAGTTAAAATGGATAAACAAAATTGTCAAAGTTGTCAATTAGCAAAGTCAACTAAAACACCCTCTTCATCAATAAACAAGAGACAATCATCAAGAATATTAGACTTAGTGCATTCAGATCTTTGTGGACCTTTTCCAGTCAAATCTATTGGAGGTTCAGAGTATTTTTGACGTTAACAGATACTCAAGAAGAACAACAGTATATTGTCTGAAAAAAAAAATGAAGTACCCAAGTACATTGAATTGTTTATCAAGAGATCAGAGTGTTCTACAGGTCAAAGAATTAATAGGATAAGAACAGACAATGGATTGGAATACGGTA
Organism: Rhysida immarginata; assembly: GCA_023313115.1. Lineage (NCBI taxonomy): Eukaryota > Metazoa > Arthropoda > Chilopoda > Scolopendromorpha > Scolopendridae > Rhysida > Rhysida immarginata. The sequence goes on from JAHWFO010014436.1 coordinate 115,296, forward strand.
ATCAAGAATTACAAGAACTGTTCACTCAACAAGGAATAAAACATGAGCGAACGAATGTATATTTACTAAATATGAATAGAATTTCTGAAAGAATGAATCGAACCCTTATGGATTTAATGAGATCTACCCTGGAAGCAGCAAGATTACCCCCTAAATTTTGGGATGAAGCTATAGTAACCGCAGCTTATATCAAAAATAGAGTGACTCATCCTTTAACTGAGGGAGAAGTTCCTGAGGAAATATGGACAGGTCATAAACCTAGTGTACGACATCTGAAAACATATGGATGTTTAGCATATGTACACATATCAAAAGAAACCAGAGGAAAATTAGATTTGAGAGCTCGAAAATGTGTCATGGTAGGATATTCTACAAGGACAAAAGGATATCGATTATGGGATCCTAATAAAAGAGAAATTGTAGAAACAAAACATGTAAAATTTGATGAAACCAAGTTAGGAGTAGGAGTTAATGAAGATAATACCTTTTATGGATTACAAGATTTTGATCAAATTTGCAATGATGAGAAAGAAATGTCAGAAACAGAAGAAATACAAGAGGAAAATTCCAATGAAGAAGAAAAAGAAGATATAGAAGATGTAACTGAATTAAATAAAAATGTGGAACAACAAAAAGTAAAAAGAGGACGAGGAAGACCTAAGAAAATTGTTAGAAATCTTTATGGAAGAACAGGAAAACCAAAAGAATTGAATTATATGGAAGTGCGTACATATACCAGAAACTTATGAAGAAGCAATAGCATCAAAACAATCATATCAATGGGAAAAAGCTATGCAGGAAGAAATAGAAACACATAGATCAAGAAGTACATGGAAACTCGTGGAACCACCACAAGACCAAAAGATAATTAACTGTAGATGGGTATTTGCTACAAAGAAAGATACAAAAGGTCAAATAAAGAAATACCGAACAAGGCTAGTTGCCAAAGGTTTTCAACAAACTGAAAATATTGAGTATGGAGAAACATTTTCACCAGTAGTGAACTTTTCATTAATAAGGGCCATGCTAGCATTGACTTGCATATTTGGATGGAAGACAAAGCATCTTGATGTCAAGTGCGCTTTCTTGTATGGAAAACTCGAAGAAGACATATATATGTGTCAACCACCAGGTTGGGAAGAAAAAGGCTATGAAGAAAAAGTTCTAAAATTAGAGAAAGCAATATATGGATTAAAGCAGTCAGGAATCTCATGGTTTAATGAATTGAATTGTGCTTTCAAAGATATAAACGTTAAAACATTAGAAAGCAGCTCTTGTATCTACAGATATAAAAATGTTATTATACTGATTTATGTTGACGACATTGCCCTATTTGGACCTGACTTAGAGCAATTAGATGAAATAAGTTTAAGCTTTAAAGTAGTGGAATGTGATTAATTTGAATCAAATTTCCTAAATCAAACATTTAACAATGTGTAATATGATTAATGTAATCTAAACAAATGTTTGATTATGGGGGAGATTGTTGGAAATAATCAACCATTGTTAGTATTAATTAATGTCGTATGGGGAGCCAGCACATTGATGAGGAATGCTGGGAAAATCTCTTTCTAACTAATGTAATGTAATGGATGTATGTTCTCTGATTAAAACGTATGCTTCTATTTATTATTAACGGACCTCTACAATTACGTCAGCAATATACCGTGTGTTTCAAAAGTTCCCGAACTGCCCCTTCCGTATGTAGGGAAAGCCGCTATGACAGCAGGAGTAATGTTCGGCCAACCACTAAAATAAACCATGTGCTGAAATAAATTACATACAGTGTTGGACAAAACTTTGGCCGAATGGAACTTTTCATCTTTTTTTTATTTTAACACTTCTTAAATTTTGAAAAACTAAGCAGTTTGGTACAATATAAATAAATAAACATTTGCTCTACAATAATTATGAAAAAAAAAATACAAATCTTAGTTATTATAAAAAAAATATCAAAATCATGATGGACATAACTTTGGCCGACTTGTTTTACGTGTCACAAAACAACTTAAAAAATGTTAACAAAAACTCTTAATAGCGTATGCCTTTGCCCTTATTTTTTATTACGTCTACACATCTCTTGTGCATAGAATCAATTAGTTTCTGGCACATTTTCTGTGAGATTT
>JAHWFO010014436.1:152421-165163 GCA_023313115.1 Rhysida immarginata
GGTAGGCGTTCCATTACAAACCCTCACAGAACAACTAATGATTATTCCAAAACTTTTGTATAATCATACTCCCACTATAAATCTGAATAATACATGCTATTATTCCAGTAACCAAGTTTCCTAAAAAAATGAATTCCTAACATAACACTTGATAACATCACAAAGAAAAGAATTAATCAAAATAAACCTTATTGAATGCCCAAATAACAGTAGTTAACCCGATAGATAAGATAACTTATTGTTTATAGTTTACAATCAAGCAAATCAAAGAAAACGCCCATAGACTCAAATTACTAGTATAAGAAAACAATTAAATAAAGAATTAATTAAAGAACAAGTACTTGAAGAAATAGTCAAAGACATGAGTTCTGAGTCTTAGCAGTAAATCAAATTGTATAGGCTTCAACTGGAAAATTGTAATTCATAGATAAACACAGTAAAAGTGTTAGCTTTAAAAGGAAAAGCATAGGTAAGTTTAATCACAAAGTGACTGGTGGATATGATTCAATTATTCAATATTATTCTCTCCAATAAAAGAAAGGATATAAACATTGTAAATCATTAATTGCCAAAAAGGATCTCAAAATCATTAATTGCCAAAAAGGATCTGTCTTTACTTTACCGCTTCAGTTTAACCTGAAAGCTTTCGTTGACGATATCATATTGACCAAAACTTACACGAGCGGCCCAGAACATCAAATTGAACAAGATATTAAGCAAGATATTGACCTATTACATCGTTGGTTCCAACTGAGAGGCATGACGATAAATGAAGATAAAACTACCTCTTTACTAATATCGAAGAAGTTTATCCACCTAAAAACTCAAAAAATCTTGGGCATCATATTTGATAACCAATTGAAATTTACGGCCCATATAGAACTTCTTATTTGTCAACTTACTAAATTAACTTATTTGGTAAAGTCGCTACGACGTACACTGTCCAGAAATGAAATCATCATTTTGAGATCTAAAATTATACCGAAAATTACATATGGCTTACCTACTTGGGCCATAGACAATGTCTTTTCCTTAAGAAAGTTAAAAGTGGCCTACAATAGAATATTAAGGGTAGGATTAAATATAGCCAGATTCCAATTTATCACTCTGATCTGCAACGAAATAAAGCTCTTTATCTTTCAATCTATTTTAAATATGACCAAACTTAAAGAATTAGTCAAAGCAATAACGCATGACTCACACCCGGCACACTATATAAAAGGATGGTTAAACCTCACAAGGGATTGCAGGACATCTAAACAACTCTTAATTCAGCCTCCCACTGTTAGTTCTAATTTTTCTGACAAATATTTCCCACGGAATTGCATTAAAATATGGAATGATATGCCTTTGATCCAACGACAAAGCATTTTGAATTGTAACGTAGATAAATGTGGCAACCATACCTATCATACAAGAACGATATTAACGAATTATATACTATCTTGCCAAAACCTGAACAACTAAATATTTTGTCCTCCTTGGACGCATAATAATAATAATAATAATAATAATAATAATAATAATAATAATAATAAATAAAACTGGCAACAGGAATAAGTAAAGTAAATTATGATGAGCTAAAATTCTACTCATTCTTAATTATGTGGCCAACACAGAATAACTATAAGAGACATAGCTTTCATTTTAGTTTGAACCTTTCACGAACGAAATTGTGTTAAGAAAAAATTGATTATTTTAGTATATGAAAATTGAGGCAATGAAGCAATTGCAAAGGCTTTAGTGGAATAAAGTGGCAATAAAGCAAAGAAATATTAATTATTAAGCTTTGACATAAAACTATGAAACTCATGCCTAAGATGAATTACATAAATTCTTCTATGTACAAAATTAAGAAAATTAAAAAAGAAAAGTTTAGAAAACAAAGATTTTGACTACTTCCTGCATTAAATTAAGTGCCATACCATAAATGAGGACAAGAAATTAAAGAAATTTCAAAATACAATATGTCGAATATGAAGATAGAAGAGAAAAAGAAATAAAAATTACATACATTTTTGAAAGGTTAAATTGTCCTAATTAAGGTTTTCCTTGTCTCATGGGGAATTAAAGGCACAGAACAGAAACATGTTGGGTTTAGACAAAGTCATATATCACCACTTGAAGGGCTGACTTGGAACATGGAATTAATTTCCGGAGAAGAGACTATCTGGTTTTGAGATGAAAAGCCAATGTATTCCGCACATTTTTTCAGTTAGTGGCTAGAAGCACATATCTCATCTGATATCTAATGCTTTTCAAATGAAAAGGGTCAAATCGTCTGCATCAAGGTTTTTTTGTTTTTTTCTAATTTTCCATCTGACAGAAATTAAAAATTAGACTAAGTTCTTACGGAATATTTGTTTGAAGGATTGTACAGGGTGTTGCAGATAACTAGAGGGCACTATAACGGGAAGCCTACCCGCTCGATTGCAGGGGCCGGCTCGACATCAAAAGATAATTGGGTAATTTTATTTTGTTAAACCTGTTTGTTTCGCAAAGGGCATGACCAATTGAGCCAAGGAGGGGTGAGCGTTGTTCTACTACAGGGTAGGGGGTACACAAACAGTAAACACACTTATGAATGTCCTCCGCAGCTAGAGGGGACCAACAAACAAACCAAAAATTCAGCAGAGGAGAATAGTAAAAAGTAGCGTTTAACACTTTTATTATTATTATGTTTGGTCGTCACGGGCTAATCCGGGTTGCGTCTCGTAGCAGACACAGGGCCAAAAGCCACGAGACACAGCAGACCAGTTTGCTCTACTGCTGAGAAAGAGTTACCTGGGTGTTTTGTAAAGTTCCTTACAACAAATGTTCAAAGTAACTTCCATCTTGCTCAGCACAGAGAGCTACCCCTTCACAAAGTCTTCTCTCACTCCCTCACCTTCATCTCCCTCCATTCTGCCAATCGACCAAGCCGGTCCCTGCAATCGAGCGGGTAGGCTTTCCGTTATACTGCCCTGTAGTTATCTGCAAAACCCTGTGCAGAAGATTCTATGTGGTTGACATCTAGGTGATGGGCTATGGTTATTCTGAAGTGGTTGGTTGAAGCTGTTGGAGCTGGAGCTGATGGTGTTGCTCCAGCGGGGCATCGTTAACGATGTTAACAGGCAGGATGGCCAGTCGCACATGGGTTAAAAAACCGAGTAGCCTCTAAGGGCTGTATCTCTTAAATAAGCGCCTCAATATGAGGCTCGCTCGCCCACCGGTAGATCATCCGAGGTCTACGGGGAACGTAAAGAGGAACGTGAAGATGTTATGGCCCCCTCCGATGACCTTGCAAAGACGTTTAGACGAAGCATAACGTTTTCTAAACCTAGCTGGACCAAGCCGATACCATTCAAAATGGAGGAAGGACCTAAGATGAACGTAGCTCCTTTCCTCCATACAACTGCAGCTGAGAGGTTAGATCCTTGAGCCCTCTGAATTCAGGCCAGCTGCAGTTCTTTGTTAAAGAATGTGATGGAGTTAGCGAGGTCCAGCTTAAATGCAGCACCAGTGGAGATATCCATCAGGAATCGCACTGACTGGTAAGAAAAATCAGTCAAACCGAAGTGTTGCATAAGGCGATCCCAGATGGACTGCGCGAACGAGCACTCATAAAACGTATGATCGATGGATTCCACAACCCCGCAAAACTGGCAACCAGCAGATCCGACCACTCTCCACTAATGTAAACGCTGAAGAGTGTACAATCCATGGTGCAGCAGACGCCATTGGTAATTAAATACCGTTCTCTTGAAGGCTAAAGATTTGATTGCCTTCAAGATGGCTAACCATAGATAATCAGGGTACCAGCGCAAGATGTCAGTAGCCACACCCTGGTCAGATTGCTGGAAGAACCAAGATAGACGAAGGCTTCCCCAGTCTTGCGGGTCCAGATGAAGTAAACCAGTTATAAATGTCACAAAGTCCCGTAAATGTGGTTGTAGAATTCTGGGGAACGTAAATTGATCGTCACTGGCAGCGCATAAGGGAATGGCAGCCTATTCACCTTTAGAAAGAAGCGCACATGTAAAAACAAGAAATTAGCCCAAACAGGTGGGGGAGTGAGGAAAACACGAATCAAGGCGGCCATACCGGCCGTGATGAGATACCGCCGGATGTCAGGCAGTCCCAACCCTCCCCCCATCAAAGGGAATAAACAGCAATCCTGTTCTAACAGGATGACGATTCGCTGAATACCTCCACAGCCAATTCACGATTGCACTGCGCACACTTTTTAAAACTTGCTGAGATGGTAAAGCGAATAGGCACTTAGAAGTTAGCAGAGGCAAGACATGTGTCTTAATAAACCTCACCTTGACAAACATTGAGGTGATGAAACGAAAATTTTTGTCAAGGTGAAAAATACATTTATTAATCACTTGTTGCCAGTGATGAGAGTCCATGTTGGGGAAAAATGAAAGAATATAACCCAATACTGTTACTTGGTCAAACAATGTTATTGGGAAAATTTAAGATAGTCGACCGTCCACTTCCCAATAGACTTGACGAGGTTGATGGAACTCCCCATCGAAATACTAAAGATATCAAAGGATTTCTTATAGATGTCCAGGGAATAGGCATCAGATGCGAACAGAACCACATCATCAGCATATGCCAGCGTTCGTATGTTAATTGACGCTACTGGCAAATAATATCCTCGGACATCTGGGTCGCGATTGAGATACTGGAGTAATGGCTCTAAATACAGTAAAAGATGTACAGCAGGGAGATATTGGGCATCCCTGCCTGACGCCTTTAAACAAATCGAAAGAAGATGAAATGGAGCATACAGTGCGGAGATGATCGTAGCAAAGTTTCGAAGATAAAGATGGTGAAACACTTGAAAAAGATAATCGTGATTCACTTTGTTGAAGGCCTTTTCCTGGTCAAGGCTTAACACTGCAATAGTCTGTTTGCGCACACGCACTTCTTCCATAACACATTTGATGGTAATCAGGTTGTCGGACATCCTGCAAGATGGAATAGAGCAGGACTGTCTCGGACCAAAGAACTCCTCGGCGAATAGTTTAAGCCGTTGTTGAAACACCCCACTGAAGACCTTATAATCTGTGTTGAGTAAGGTTATAGGCCTCCACTGGGTCACAAGTTCAGGGTCCGGAACCTTGGGGAGCAAGATGATCTTCCCGATGTTGAAGTTCGACGTGATGGATGTAAGGTCTTTAATAATGGAATTAAACACTTGCACCAGGGAAGGCCCAAGAAGTTTCCAAGAAGCATTGAAGAAGAAATACGAGATGCCGTCTAATCCAGGGCTGGATTGATGACGGCCATCCGATGACAGAAACTTCTTGACTTAATCCTCGGAGAAGGGGTGAGTGATGAACAAGTCAGTATCTTCAGAAAAAGGTCTCATTGCCTCGATCCAGTGCTTCGTGGTGACAGGCAGAAGGATTGGGTGGCGGGAAAATGGAAGTGGAAGGCAGACAAGATGTCGGAGTCTGACTCCACTACCCTTTCTCCCACTACCAGGAGAAAACATCGTTTTTTTATAGGCGCGCCGCCTCTCCTCAGCGAATGCTACTGATGACATGTGCCTGCGTCAGCCACCCAGGCGAGTTTGGCCCTGAGTGCTGCGCCCACAGCCTTACGGATACTTACAGCATTGATTTCGCTCTTCACCTGACGAATATCATCAGCATATTCATCCTTAGGAGTCGAACAGCGGAGGAGTCGCAAGATCTCTTGTAGCATGAGGAGATGGCGACGATTGCGTCTGGCAGCATCCAACCGAATCTTCCGGAAGAAACGTTTGATTTTAGTCTTTAACACTAACTACGAGGCTAATGTCGGAGGCAAGTTGTGGATTTGTTTATCCACAAATCAAACGAATATTCCCTTGTATTCCTCGTCGTCGAGCAGAGAAACGTTCAAGAACTAGTTATTTTGAGAAGCAGAACCTGAGGCAGATGCTGGAAATGGAGGATTCCATTACCACTTGATGGGACTGTGGTCAGAGAACGAACATGGAATAACCTCCATTGAACCAGGTAAGCCAGAAAATGCATTGTCGATGAGAAACAAATTCAGCCCTGATGACACAGAGGGCCCTTGGTCGAAGGCGGACCCACGCTGGTTGTTATGTGGTAACGTGTCCATAAATCAAACAAAGCATTTTGCTGGCACAACCGATGCATATGTCCAGACGGAAAGATGTTTTCCCCGTCTGGATGACAATTAAAGTCTCCAGCAATCACTACAGGCAGAGATGAGCGCAACTAACTGTATAAATCACTAAAAACATTTCGTTTCTCTGCTGCCGCACATGGGGCTTACACGTTAAGCAATTGGAATTTAGCACCCGATGTAGAAATGTCCAACAAGATTACCCTGCACTCGCAGTTAAAACACAGTTTGACACCAAAATAGAGGGGCCGAAAATGATGGTAGAAACCCCCTGAAGAGTTGATAAAAAACTGTTGATGGGTATTGGCTGCGAAGGCTGGGAAGATTGAAGAATTGTTGTGAAATAGCAAGCTTCACCACCTGAAGTAGAAGAAGGTCCGGTCTGTACAAGGCAAGGAAAGACGACAATACCAATTGCTTAAAGGAAGAACCAAGGAAACCCACCGTTCAGAGAGATGACCTTCACTGAGAATTGTTATATTGACGGAAACTGACTTGTATCCCAAAGAGACTGAAGCCTCTCAGATGCCGGAGGAGGTTCAGTTGTCTTCCATCTTGGGGAATGAATCGTACCCGAAGAGGAAGAGAGCTGCGTTGATGGTTCACGCAGCTGTCTCGCCTGGTAGAAGAGGAACCATCAATCCCATCCCTCCTGCTACGATGCAGCTTGGACTTCTTCTTGCGAGGACTTTTAGCTGTCGCAAGACGATTCCGCTGTACTGACGCTGATGACTTCATATTCTCAGCAGATGATGACACCTTAGCCAGTGAAGAAGCGCAGGCAATCCGCAATGGCTGGGGCAACGATGAATGCACTGGCGAAGGAAAAGCTACAAAATCCTTCGCTGCAAACGCCGATCCGGAACCCAACGAGATGTCTGCGTCATCTTCTGCAGAGCTCAGATCCTCTACCATTGAGATGTCGCTTGATGGTTGAGGTGGAAGAACAACTTTCTGAATCTCTGAAGGCAGAGGAGGAGATGGCATATCCTCTCTCGGCTCCTGAGGAAGAGGCGGCGGAGATGGTGACGCATGCAACCCTCTGGGTGGAGAAGAAGGCGGTGTGGCTCTAACTGCGATGCTAACGAAGACTGCTAGGCCGACATTTCTTTAGGCTGTGACGATGGAGCTTCTGGTGATGCAAAAGCCCTCTCTAGACAATGGTGGATTTTTTCCCCACAATACAATAACATGATTCGCACTTTTTGAGGAGAGGGCAATCCTTCCTAACATGGGATGATTTTTTACAGTACCATCAGCACTGCCTCTGACCCTTGTAAGATACACTATTGTTTATAAAAATCGCAACACCCTGATGGAATAACCCAATCTGCATTAAATTTGGAGCATTTGCATATCATGGGTCAGAAAAGAAACCATTAGATTTTCAGGTCAATACAATGCGTTTTATTGTCACATTAGTATCGGGTGAAACCACCGTGGGATGCAATTACAGCCTCTAAACGTCGTGGCATTGAGTCAAACAAGCTCTGAATAAGGGCCTGGGGAATGTCCTGCCATGCTCTGTCTACACGAGTATACAGTTCATCCACAGTTGCTGCTGCAGGAGTCTGGCGAGCCAATCGATGAGCGACCCTGTCCCACACATGTTCGATTGGGGACATGTCTGGTGAACGAGCAGGCCAGGGGAACAAGGGCGTCTGATGTGCTTGGAAAAAGGCGAGGACATTTCTGGCCACATGCGGTCGGGCATTGTCCTGTTGGAATACAGCGCCTGGAAGGTTCTGCAGGAAGGGGATGACCTCGGGTTGCACAACTTCCCTGATGTACCGGTCACTGTTCAGATTGCCATGGATTCTGATCAGACGAGAACGGCCATGGTAACTGATTGCACCCCACACCATCACCCCTGGCGTTTGTCCTGAATGACGCTGCAGGATGCATTCTGGAAGGTCGCGCTCGCCACGATGTCTTCTGACTCGTATCCTGCCGTCATGGTGCTGCAAGTTAAACCTTGACTCATCCGAAAACACAACTTGCCATTCAGCTTGCCACTATTGGTGTTTATGGGCCCATTGCAACCTGAGGCGCCGGTGGTTTTGAGTCAAAGGAATCCGCAACAATGGTACTCGTGCCATCAATCCTCTGGAAATCAAACGGCGTCGTACAGTGCTAGCAGACATTGTCCTGCCTACTGTAGCACCCCACTGTTGTGCTAACACTGTGGAAGTGGCTGTACGATCTGCTACACACATGCGATAGAGGTGTCTGTCATCTCGCGGTGTCGTCGTGCTGGGTCTTCCTGAGCCTGGTCTTCGGTGTGCCCTGTTCTCTTCGCTCCACTGCCTCCATGCACGCATAATTGTCGTTGCATTACGTCCTACACGAGCAGCAATGTCACGATACGACCATCCCGCTTCACGCAGACCAATTATGCGTCCTCTTTCAAAGTCTGTCAGCTGTTGATATGGAACCCTTCGTCGTCGTCGAGGCATGGTGTTCTTTCAAGCAATTACTCTGAAAATCTAATCATTTATACTCTGACCCATTGTATGCAAATATTGTAAATTGCATATGGATTAGACCATTCCATCAGGGTGTTGCGATTTTTATAAACAGTAGTGTACAAAGGCACGCTCTCCGTGCATCACAAGGCAGTCGGGAATGTCCTTATGAAGCCTCAAGTCCAACAGAATGTCGCCATTCTTTTGCAGGGGAGAATCCGGGTGTTCTGGATAGGACACCTTCAACACCTCCCTGTAGTCGGACATGTAGTCCTTCAAGTAAGATTCAGGCATCAGCGGCGAAGCACCCTGGACATGGACGGTGAGATGTCCTGGATCAGTGTGGAACAGATGGACAGTGGTGTGCCCAACTTTGATGTGGTCGACAGACACTATCCTATCTGCCAGATTTCGCTGCCTGCAGAGCATCCTCGATTCAGTTGAGAATAATTTCTGCAGAACGGAAACAGCGGGATGGCCAGACGGTAGACAGGGGTATGCAGCCCTTTCATAAATTCACTGACGGTAAATGAGCCGTCAGCAATCATCATCACCATATTTTCCATGGTGATGATGAGAATAGTCACAAAAGTTTTTATTTGGGGGGGGGGGGGCGCTACCCTTCCCTGATGTCGCCGGGGCGCTACCCTCTCCACAAAAAAGTCACTCACTCGAAGGTATAAACACTCACCCGCGGATGTTAAGTCGGGCAGGAGTATTACCCTTTACGGATGATAGAAAAAAATGGATATCAAGTGATCAAAAAGAAATATTATGATTGGTTAAAGATTGAAAACTGTTGTAGAGCACCTGAGAGAAAGTGGAAGTTCAGTAGTAGTAGTAGTAGTAGTAGTAGTGATTATGATCTGACAATGGCAAAGATCAGGGGACACTAGACTGGCAGATGGGGAAGTGGCTGGTTGAAGTTATCAAAAAAGGAGTATGCTGTCTCATGCTGCACGCTTATGTAAATCCTTAGAACATCAACAAAGCTTATCATAACATTGTATCAGATAAATATTATCTTTGTTTAGAAAAATATTTTACTTGGAAAAATAAAATTCAAGTGCCTTTAAAAATATTAAATTAGCTAATTCATATATAAGTGTATACTCTCTAAAAGTCAAAATTCTTCCACTTAGAGGCAATTACAATGTAATGAAAAAAATATCTGAGGAACTTTCTAAATGTTCTTTAATATAGGAAATTAAATTTTTTTTAACATTACAATATCATACTTACAACCTTGCGTTATGCTAACTAGTAACAAAACCGTACATTTAACATTATGTAAGCGTACGTTTACAATTTTTTTTATTCTGAATTATTTTAAATAAACTGCTCGATATATAATCAGTATAAAATAGAGAAAAAATTAAACAACAAGTAAACTAAGAATTAAAAATTGAATAACTAATACATTGTACCATTTTTTCATTTTACTGTCCTGGACAAAATTATAGACCCAGCCACAATTTTAAATACTACCCTGTTTGAACAAACATTTTGAATATAATACGATTTGGAAAGTCAGTCAAATGTTGTCAGAAAAAAAATAATCATTGTAAACAAGTTAAAGATACAGAGTGGTTGTTTCGGAAGAGTTCCATAGAAAAAGGTGGAAGAAATTATAAGACCACTAAGCCAAAAACTACGCTTCATATTAACTAAAACACTTAAATTGAATATCTAGTTTGTTTTCCACTTAAACGAATCACAGTGATCAGACTTAGCCAGGTTTTGTACTCTTTTAAGGGGTACGTCATCCCATGCCTGTTTAATTGCGCTTTCATGCCATTTACTGTTTTCCGTTTGAGTATACGCTTCGCACCGCATCAGTCCATAGATTCTCAATAGGAATGAGATCCGGACTACATGTTGGCAATTCCAGAACTGGGAGTTCGTGATCACTCAGGCACTGTTGATTTGAGAAGGCACGGTGAATGAAAGCAATATCGTGTTGAAAAACAATATCATTTAAATCGTCTTTTAATGGCAATAGGTATTTCCTAAAATGTCCTGATAGTCGTCTGCTCTAGCTTTCGTGCGAACAAATGCAACACTCGATTAACAAAAATGAGTTAAGAGTTCTAATCCTACAGTAGACAATTTTTTCACCATGTTACAAACATGGAAATTACATTACACACTTGTCTAATCCTATTCTGGAGTTTTCTAGAAGTTTTCAATTTCCTGTTTCAATCAATAAAAGGGAATGTTCAAGCAGCAAAGGTACCACTTGCAACTAAAATTTAATTCTGTTGTAGTGGGTTTATTTTTAATCTCTTTTTTTTTGTTAAAATCAGGGTTTGAAGCTCTACCTGTAATGATTACAAAGTTACAAATTATAAGGTGCAAAATTCGAGGTCAAAGGTAAAATTTGACACCACTGTTGATTAGCCTCTACATAACTTCCTATATGTTGCCTGCAACGGGTTTGTTGTATCTCCACTCGTTTTGAAATTGTTTAGGGGTAACAGACTTTTGACTCACCCTGTATAACCGCCAGGATCACTCAGGAAATTATGGCTGATGGTTTTGGACCAGCCAATTAACGCAGCGTCTTCACTTTCACTTTTTCTGCAGTTTTTATCTGCTGTAATTTGTGCTTATTCACGGGATAATTTCGTACCCCGTCCCATCCTGAACCCGCACAATACAAATAACAGATTATACTCTGTAGTAAAACTAATGATTATATCGCCCTTTAAAGAAAAAACATGCAAATTTTACGGGGCATTCCAATATTGCAAAGGTGGTCTCGTAATTTCGTCCACCTATTTCTATTGAACTGTTCCGAAAAACAACCTTTCCGTGTCTTTAACTTGTTTGCAATGATTATTTATTTTCTGACAACATCTGACTAATGTTTACTAATCGTTTTATACAGGGTGTCCAAAAAGTCTGGTAACATGGCAGACATCTCAAAGCTGCCAGGTAGGCGAGATCTGATGCCTGTGGTTTATATTAATAGGGGAGGGGGTAGCCGTGGCCTGGTTGTCTCGTCGATTGGCTCGCTGATCGATGGAGTTAAGCAACTCCAGGCGCGACCAGCTGCTAGCTGGGTGACAGCCGGTGGCTTGAGGACCACTGCTGGATGGGACGGCTACTTGGGGCACAGCTGTTGGGGGACTTTGGTCTGAGTGAGCCACTGGTTTGTTCGTCCGCCAGCAGCTCTTCCATCATGAGCCCCCCGTGCTTCGGAGGGCACGTTAAGCCGTCGGTCCCGGCTGTTACTGTCATCTCGTAGCAGTCGTTAGTTACTGGGATGGCGCAAAACTCCCTTTAAGGAGTAAAGCTTGTTTCACATAGAGAATCCCTGGCGGAGCGGATGCAGATCCGCATATATTGCGTATAGTGGCGCCTCCGTGCGCATTTCGCGTGGAAACGCGGAATCCGTTGAGCATTTCACAATTAAAACTTTCGCGCAACTTTTCCGCTTAAGCTGTCTCCTGATTGGTCCCTTTAAAATAGTATCTTCTTTCGTAAAATGGAGTCTAAAACTAAGCTTTTGAAATAAAAAAAAGTCTTATCAAATGAATTTTCAACAATTTTTTTAAATGGAGATGTTATATATTGTCAATTTTTCATTTGGCGGGGTATGATTTAAAAATACAAGAACTGTACATCCCAGTATTTGTATAATAATAAATATATATTTTAATTACAATAATATTAAAAAAAAAATTAAACCCCTTTTGGGTAAAAGTCGAGTAGCATTCTCTAATTTTCTCGGAAGACATCGGTCAGCCCCGTCGCGTTTACGCATGAATTTATTATTGTAATGTGTCTAATTAATACATAAATAATTTATCATATTATAGGAATTATATTTTACGAAATTTATGCGGGAAAAAAAATTATTATGTCCCGTGACGGTGAACATCAGCTACGGGCGGGCTGTCGCCTGGCCGCACATACATAGTTACGAGATTTTCGTGATGTGTTTTCTTGCATAATTTTCCGAAAATATAAATTTTATAATGCGATATATCATTTACTTATTTAATAAATATGTTACACTTATTTAATGATTAAAAACAACAATAAATTCGGGCTAGACGGGACTGAAACAAGCTTTATGTAAACGCTGCGTTATGTAAAATAGGCTTAAACGTGAAGGGGCTGATCGATCATCGATG
>JAHWFO010014436.1:165173-187866 GCA_023313115.1 Rhysida immarginata
TCCCGCTTTAGGTTCTCCCTACATGCTTTGCGCTTCACCTGCTTCCTGATTGGCTGAGGCAAAGCGGATTCCGCAAAATTTCCAGACCTCCTTGAAATGAAAAATCCGCTCCGCAACTCTCGCGGAACAGATCTGCAACGTTTGCGCGTGAATGTGAAACGCCTCAGTTTAGCGGAAAAAGTCCGCCTTTGCCCGCGGATTGCGCTTCCGCGTGTTTTCCGCTCCGCAAAGCTCTATGTGAAACAGGCTTAAGTGCCGCAGATTATCGTTCTGCGATAATCTACCCTCTGTACAAGATAAGATAGTTAATAGGGGGGAGGGGAATTCATTGCCGCACTCAAATTTGACTTTGACCCCTAAATTTAAGGCCATCCATTTGCTAAGTCGAAAACTACGAAGGCTTTTTGAAAAGTAATGCCTCCATGGCTGTAACTTTTTTATTTGTTAACCGATTTTCAAAATTCTTTTTGTATCTTATACTCACATTTGTCCTCTATGTATGCACTATTCACTTTTTGACATAGTCCCCATCCCTTTCCACGCATGGCGCCAATGCGTGACTAGTTGGGTGAACCCGTCGGAGAGGAATTCCGGAGTTGTTGTCGACACCAGGATTGAATGGCAGCGTTTACTTCGCCGTCAGAACCAACTCATGTCCCTTAAAGGGCTCTTTCTTCTTTGGGAAGCGGTAAAAGTGCAAGGTGCAAAGTCTTTCATCTTTGAACTTCAGTCATTCATCTTTGAACTATAGGCGCTGCAACGCCTCTGGTGTGTGGCGACTCGTGTGCGGGTGGACGTATCGTACTCCAGAAGAGGGTCCAAAGCTGTTCAAACAAAGTAGTATTTAGCATTGGCCAGGTCATTTAATTTTGTCCAGGACTATATTTATGTTTCCTATAAATCCAGACTTGATTTCCATATGCGGGTCTTTAAAGCAAATTGTAGGGAATTGGTTCTTTCCATTTTGTGGACCAAGTCACGACCAAGAAAAAATTTTATATATCGTGCATTCCTCCATGTAAATGGTTAATTTTTGAATAGGCAAAATATCTGATTTGTGGCTCCATGATCTCCACGTACACTTGAATGCGTAAACAAAACCAACACTTTAATCGATTCATTTGAAACATGTTAAAACAGCCGTGCTCAGTTAATTTATTGTCGAAAACTAACCTAAAGTAAGGGAAATAATTCAACCCACGTATTTGTTATTAATGAGATTCGCTTAAGCAAAGCTCTCTCCAAGTTGTAGATCATTTTATAATTTTTCCAAGACCTTGAACAAATTTTATTTAATAAAACTTTTCGACGTAGAAGGTTATAAAAATATTGACGCAATATTTAAACTTTTTTTATTAGTATTAAAATTAATTATATAATTAGAAATTTATTTTAATAATGCGAGAAGATTATATAATATTGTTATTACTGCTTAGATTATCCTATTTGAACGGTGAGAATAACGTCTGGCATAGTGCCAGCATAATCCAATCCCTAGAATGTGGTGTCACCGGAATTCTTCAGACAAAGTTCGCAACATTCTTAGACCGGTTTAGAAATCGGTTTTCCTTTTGCGGTTTATTGAAAATCGAATGGTATTTGCTAAATTCATTTAGGAAGACACACAGCTGCTACAAAGATGATTTGAGCTGATATTGATCCTTGGAAGATGTTGATATATTTTAAAATTTCGTCAAAACCAATTTTACAGCGCCACTTTCTCTTGTGAAATTTCGGGCAAAGAATATTCACAAAAGCAATTAAAAAAATCAATAAATCGATTTTATCTCCTTCATAGTTGTAGAGGCTAAATTATTTGGTTCTGATCCGGATATTTTATTATAGATATCATACATTTTCAAAGATGAAAAAAATGGACGGTTAACAACAATCTAATCTTATTATTTCTGTAGAGTTTGTTTAAATCAATAAAAGTTTGTTTGAATTTTTTT
Source organism: Rhysida immarginata (assembly GCA_023313115.1). Lineage (NCBI taxonomy): Eukaryota > Metazoa > Arthropoda > Chilopoda > Scolopendromorpha > Scolopendridae > Rhysida > Rhysida immarginata. The sequence continues at coordinate 167,126 of JAHWFO010014436.1, forward strand.
TGGGGGGCATTGCAGTAAAGCTGCTCGAATTCATCCAAAACAATTCATTATAGAAACACCATAAAGAAAACACTTTGATTCTAAGAAGAAGAAAGCAGGGAACGATAGCCTCTGCGAAAAATGAACCATTTAATGAATGTAAGATCTTTAATTCCGTGAAAGAGCGATCGCATTTGGCGTCACAAATTTTGAGAAATTCTCTGGCTTGCATTTACACTTAGCACACACAACACATCTCCCTCTTTATAAGTAGTGTTGGCAAACCTGTGACGCCAATAAACGAAAATAAAAGAGTTCTTTTATCATGCCGCTATAAACAGTCCGATGATAGTTAGACTAGAACATTTTTAAAGGCAAACAGCAAAGTAATCCAATTTGCCGTTTAAAAGAGAAAAGAATGCCTATAAGACGCCATCGACCACAGTTTTGTCTGAGATAATTTTGCTCAGGGATTAATTATAGGGCTATCTGCACACGCTAATCTTTGCGTCGTATTGTGGTAAAACTGGATTGGGTGCAAAATCACCATCAGTCAAATTTGAAGACGAACTGAAAAGTTGTAGAGGGATAGCACCAATAAAGTAGTGAATTATTGAAAGAATTACCAGTTTAAGACTGTTTAGACACAACATCCAACAAAAAAAGTAAAAACAAAGATTAAATTACATAAATCAGAATACGCATTTCAGCAATACTGTTGCCATCATTCAGTTGATTGTGATACACTATTGGTCACATTCACCACCAAAGATTAACACTCGAATCACCTTTGAGTGATAGTATTCGTTTTCACTATGACAAAATTCTTAGATAAAGTATCTGAGGTTATCCGCGGGTTACCTATCGAAATGAGAATTAACGCATGCGCAGTTGGTTGAAAACAAGATGGACGACCTGACCGATACTTACGACGATTTAGTATTTCTTCAAGAAATTGATTTGTTTAAGAAGAGTCGACCTCGAAAAATATTTTCATTTACAAAGGATGACATACAGAGTTTGTATAAAGATTTTATTGTTAATACAAACGGCAAAAAAATTTATTTTTTCGCTTGATGAGCAGTTCATAGCCTACCATAGAGCTGGTACGAGTGTAACGGCCAGTTTTGGCATTACAATTTTGTCTTTCCCCTCGCTCTTTTCTCCCCCCCCCCCCTCTCCCTTTTGTCTCGTAACCGTATCTTGAACGAGGATCCCGATCGAAACATTACGAAATTGTTTATTGTAATTTGATTGTTGACGTAGATTATAGATGGTCCTTATGATGAGACGAGGTTAACAATGGTCGAAATCGACGATGTTTCGCCAACAATGAAATTTATTGTACGAGCTACCGGTCGTTAAAGAAAGGAAATGAGGATTATAAAAAAAAAACTAAAAAAAACTAACGGGGGTAGAACGACGGCAGCCATCGAGAAAACATGATGATGAGGAAGGACATTGCTGAAAAAAGAATCCTTGTCCATAAGATGATTCGACATCACAAGTTGCCCATCTTTCTACCGATGAGGCAAAAGGTATCCGGATTGAAAGCAACGATAAACGAACCGGTCAGAATTTGACGCCGTTATCAACGACGTTTGGTAATTGACGTTCCCGTAAATGAGACTAATGTTTGGCCCAACTTCAGATATATGAGAAAAGGACATGAACAAGAAACCTTTCGGTATTGAGCACAGTGTTTGGGCCATACTACCGATGATTGGCTTTTATTGATTATGTTGTTTTGTATATTTTAATCCTCAGGTCATTCGATTTTCCCTGCGAGAAGGAGCGGCTTCCCGACAAGGCACTTCACGGATTCACTTCAACGAGGTCATGCACAGTAACGAAACCAGTGTTACCGAGCGCAGAAACGCAGTTGGTGTCGTAAGCGTTGATTTTAAGTTTAGCGCAGTAAGATTCCTATTAATACCCTCAAAGTCGTGTGTTTTTGCGGCTTTGAGTTCCCCCCACCCTCTCCTCCGTTATTGTTAGTGTAGAAATTAGTTTTCCTTTCCCTCTTGCTGTCGTTTAAAACCGTCACTCCGAGCTTCTAAAAGAGCGTCTATCTTAACCGAGATTTACGATCTCAGTTCCGGCTTTGCTGAAACACACCGATGACTCTTAATTGTTGTGGAGTACAAAAAAAGACCGATGTAATGAACGAAGAAGAGCAAAAATAAATCCATGAGTGGGATTAAACAGGATAATTTAGAATCAATGAACTCAGAATACTTACCTGGAGGTTTTGCGAGATGTCCGCGGAGGAACCTAAAGTAAGCGGAAAAGACTTTAAGTCGTGAGGAAACACTCTGCAGACGTCCGATGATTAAAATAACCAATCTCGACAATTCTGAGAATACTTACTTAAATGGATCTGAATGGACTTCCGAGCTCTAGACTGTTTCTAGAATCTTCAATTAATTGTATCGTTTAAAACTGTTTATTACAAATATTTTTTTTATTTTCTTTTCTGAACGTCCGGCGGCGAAAGAATAATGACTCTGGTGTGGAGATACTTAATAATATATCTTGCTATGAAGAGAGATTTCTACATATGATTGTAAATTTCGATAGCAAAAGAAATTATACAATAAAGCCCCGGTTATTTTGTCAGACATAGTTGTTTATGTGAAAATCTTGATTTATAATCAAACACGGTAAACTCATCGTCTAAGTTAATCTTATTCTTTCTTTTATCATCCGAACGATTAAAGAGAAGATAAGTATTAGAATTTGTTAATACTTGAATAACTTAGGGACTGCTAATTAGAACTCGAAACCTCCTTGTTAATGTTTTGTTGTTTTATTTCCTGTTTAGGAAGAGTGCTGTACGGGAGATCGTTACTTCGATCAAGGAAAGCAACCTCACGTATTTCGCCCGTTACACGAGGACAACGTGAAATGCAAGGCCCTGACCAACACCACCTAAAGATAAGGCCTGGGCGCTGAAACGTCATTACATTTTTACATCACCTCAGTAGAAAAAATTTAGGGCTTATTATTGGTGGAAATACAAATAACAATTTCCTACTGAGGTGATGTAACAATGTAATGACGTTTTAGCGCCCAGGCCTTGTCTTTAGGTGGTGTTGCCCTGACCGTGACCACCGAGAGAGAAGGCCTCCGCAATGAAACTGAATACATTTTTACATCATCATAGATAGTACAAATTCAGGGCTTATTATTGGTAGAAATACGAATAACAATGCACTATCATGTGATGCAACAATGTATTCAGTTTCATTGCGGAGGCCTTCTCTCTCGGTGGTCACGCCCTGACGCGGAAAAGTCACCTGGCCATAGCCAACACTACCTAGACAGAAGGCCTGCGCGCAGAAGCTGTCTGCATTGTTACATCATCATCAAACGGCCAAATTTAAGGTTTATTATTGGTAGAAATACGATTAACAATAGCCGCGTTTGTGTGATGTAACAATGTATGACGTTTCTTTGCGCAGGCTTTCTGTCTAGATGGTGATGCCATAGCAGTCCAAATAACAATTCAAACTTCATTATTTTCAACAAACGATAAAAAATTGATTTGTTAAAATCCAAGATGGAAACAATGATAGTTACATTGTCTCTCGGACTTTTATTGTCAGGTGACTTTTCCGCGTCAGGACAACACCTCCTAGACAGAAAGCCTGATAACGGAAACGTTATACATTGTTACATCGTCATTAGTTGACCAAATGTAGGCTTATTATTGGTAGATAAACAACGGGCGGCTAAAGATGATGTACCAATGTATGACATTTCCGTTATCAGGCCTTCTGTCTAGGTGGTGTTGGTCTTTCTAGTTGGCTTTGAGCTGGTGAGTTTGCCTAGCGATTCCAGACATTAGGTTTAACAATATGGTGTAAGGCCATTAAAAAGCATTGAGAAGTTAAATCTAAGTTTGGAATTGACATCACTACTTACCAGCCGAGACCTACGAGATAACAAGGCCTGGAACAACACCTCCTAGAGAGAAGGCCTGTGGACCAAAGGTGTATGCATTGTTACATCATCATCAAGCGGCTATTGTTATCGTATTTCTACCAATAATAAGCCCTAAATTTGGCCGCTTGATGATGATGTAACAATCTATACACCTTTTGTCCGCAGGCCTTCTCTCTAGGAGGTGTTGCCTGGAAGCGGGAAAGTCACCTGACCATCGGGGTGTTAGCAACAATCCAACCTTCATTGTTTCCAACTATGGAAAAACACTGATTGTTAACATCCAAAATGGAGACAATGAAGGTTGGATTATCGCTAGCACGCTGATGGTCAGGTGACTTTTCCACTTGCAGGCCTTGTTATCTCGTTGGCCTCCTTACCAGCTCAATAATCAGGAGTAAATGATAATGTGCTTTTGCAAGAATGAGATAGTCCTTATTGATATTGGTCGCAAATACATGATTGTTTACTCTGTCCAACGAAAGTTGGAGTGGGCATGTCCAGTTAAACTTCCTATGTCAATTGTTAGACATTGTTGATTCTACTTTGGCAACAATGTCTAACAATTGAAATAGGAAGTTTAACTGGACCACGCCCACTCCAACTTTGTTGGATAGAGTATAGAAATAAAAGGTTTATAGACTCCATTGTTAAAGCGTTTCAACCTTATATTTACTAAAAATAATTTGCTGGATGTCACTGTATGGCAAAGTAGACTGGCATTGGTAAAAATTTTAATTTTTTATTTATTTACTAGTAGTAAATAGGCCATCCCGTATGGATATTTATATAAGCATAATCATTCGTTTTTTCGTCAATAATCAGCAAGTTATGAGTATTGTTATGAGCAAACCAACGGCTTCAACAATGGTATTCAAAATTTACCACGCGAAACTCATTTTTTTAGTAATAGTAATTTTATTTTTATTTACATTTATTCAGTTATTCTTAGATACATTCGGTAATAATATTATTAAGTAGCGGAGCACTTATTGGTTTCACAATATCCGTCTGTCTATCCGTCCCCTTCATATTTTCCACATTTTTTGACGTGGGAGGTTGAAACTCGGAACGTAGCTTACCTTAGGCCAGTTTGGTTTTGATTGGTATACTGGGGTCGGAGTTGCGGGGGTGGCATCACTTGGTCTTTAGAACTATGGCAACATATAGCATTTGATATATCATTTGATCGGAAATGATGAGAAAGGAAAGAAGACAGAACTATTTTATATTTTCTAAATAACTACGTTCGAGAACATCAACTGTTTGTTTAAAAAATGGAGAGTTAAAAAGTGCAGATAAAGGGATTAAAATAGATAAAGGAAAAGTAAGGAAAATAGAAAATAAAATATTTATAAAAAATTTAGACTGGAGAAAGGAAAAAGGGTATTCAATAATAGTTAATGAATAAATCCATTTCTTGATTTCAATACGCCAATTACTAATCAAAGGTTTACATTTGACATATGGAGGAATAAGATTTTATATTCTTTTAGAAACAAAATAAAATTCATGTGTGGCAAAGTTATGGTTTATTTGAGCATTTGTATTGGGTATGATAACATACAGTATATCTGGTCTTATAATAATTGTGTGAAAAAAACTAAAGAATTAATCTGTAAAATTACAATATTTGCAATTTTTAATATAAATATTTTTCTTATAGTAAGGAAATCATTACCAATACAATTCTCAAAACAGCAGTTTGATAACTAGGCTTTGGATTTATATGCACTAAAAAGTGCAAAAAGGACTAAAAATATGCACTAAAATGTTTACTAAAAATTTACTTTCATGCGTCACTTTCATGCTTATCAATGTGGACGACATAAAAAAAAATATATTTAAACCATAGCAAAAATTCAAAATTATTGACCTGAACAATCAAAAATTTCCAAAATGTTCTGCAGAAAATTTAGCCTTATGTCCGTTAATAAATTTTTTAATATGAAGAAAGATCTCTCTACAACAACTGCGGTGACTGGTAAATATTTGCGTACAGCAGGGCTGTCCAAATCGTGCCCATCGCCCGCGTGCAACATGAAAAGCTCGCGGACAAAGCTCATGGCCAAAGCCGAGTAAATAGTCCAAAACTCAGGAGGGGAGTGAGTATAGTTTTCATATGCAGTGTTGCCAGACTTTAGGGGGCGATTCCTGATACTCGCTTGTTTTTCGTCTCGCATAACATGGCGCACATTCCAAAAAAGCATAAAATCTCTGAACCAGTATTTAAATCGGAGTGGGAGTATTTAAACCAGAGTGGGAGAATCTGTTTTGTTTTTTTTTCATAGTTCACGGATCGGATTCTAAATGCTTAATATCAATCGTGTCCTATCGGGAAAAAGAAAATACAATTCTACCTGACATCGAGAAAATTGTCGCATTAAAACGAAGGAAATAAAATGGTAAACTGCCTCGGTTTGTTTTTTTTACACTGTCGAATTGATAATTAGCAACTCGATTTTAAGGAACTGAGCAACGTAATGTGCAATAGCCCTCCCGAAGGAAAATTATCCGCGTGCACGGACAGAAATCTTGGACAGCCTGGCGTACAGCCACCATATTGGGATTGGGTGAACCTAAATTAGATATCTCTCCATCCTGAGCCTTTGAAATTTTTTCTAAAGTTTCCCACGCTGGGCACCTCTTGAGTACGGCAGCAAATTTTTCTTTCACTGCCTACCCTTAGGCCTGTTTCAGACGCTCCGGTTTTTCGCCGTGTCTGGCACGGCGCCGTGCTTAGAAATAACCGCAGGCGCCTATGGGCAACACCCCCTAAAACGAAGTCTTGATACCAATTTCTCAACGTCATACTCACGTGACCAGAAGAGGATTGACTTGGCAAATCGCGCCATATACAAACTATCGTAATTATTAATTAAATTTTGTTTATTATATAAACTCAAATTCTGATAAAAATTTCTGTTAATTTTAGAATTGTTTAAAAATTATATCATTTTTAATTGTTACAAATGTCAATTTCAATTTTTATTCTTTAGCTGAAATTAAATAATAATGCTAAAATTAAATAAATTGCTATTTTTTTTTTTATTCATTAAACTTTGTGAATTCTTATTTACAAAAATCAATATAATATTTCCATGATTTCTATTTAAAATTCGAGCCCGTGTATTTACTCCATTACATGAGCTGTCGACGACAATCCTCTTCTAATGACGTCAGAAAGTTGGTGTCAAGGCTTTATTACAGGGGGTGTTGCTATAGGAGACTTCAGACGCTACGAAAACGCCGTTGTCACCACGGCGCCCATTTCGATACGGCGCGGTTTTTTGCCGTTCACGGCATTAAAAGTACATGAGATAAACAAGCACGTTCAGACATGACAGCTTCCGCCGTTCATACGGCCGCGGTTTTTATTAAATTGAAACTTACCTTAAAGATACACCAAGTCTTTCGGTAGCTAATATGGCGTCTCTCATCTTGGTTTTCTTTTTGAGAAGAAGGGGACTCAGACGATTAAGCAGTTCTTCGAAACTTTCGATTGACATTCGGAAATAATTAAAGAACTTCTTCTCGTCCTGTCTCAAATCTTGATATAAAGTTACAACGGCACCTGCAACTGGTCTTTGGATATTTAAATAATGAACCCATCTCCTTTTCTTCACTCGAGAACGCTTTTATTTTTTTAGATACAAATAGTAGAAGCACAGAAGCTTCTCTTGATTTTGCATAGCGGCAAGAATGAAATTGGCGGGATGTGGAGAACAACACGGCTTAAAACCGCGCCATTGATTTGTGTTCACGACGTGTCTTCACTTGTGATAACAAGATACAAATTAAGATTACATTCAATGATAAACGTTCATTAGTTAATACAATTCTAATGTCTTTACCCCTAGTCTAGTCGTTCTTAACTCGGGTCGGTTGCTGCCTGTTGCTTGTCTCTTGCTGTTTGGCACCCGTTCTTTCATTACGTTTCCGCACACAAGGGCACCTGGGTACAGGGTATCCTGTAATCTCCCCTTTTCCAATCCGCATATTGTCTACGCCGTTTTTGTTTTTACTCATCTTTTAGGTTACTCATCTTTTAGTGACACCCAACATAAATAAAAACCGCGGTCATGTCTGAACGTGCTCGGTTATTTCATGTACTGTTAATGCCGTGGACGGCAAAAAAACCGCGCTGTATCGAAATTTAAAATCGTCAACGGCGTTTTCGTAGCATCTGAAGTCTCCCATAGGCACTTGTGGTTATTTCTAAGCACGGCGCCGTGCCGGACACCTGAGCGAAAAACCGGAGCGTCTGAAGCGGGCCTTAGGTCCAGGCCACAGACTCACACTTTGCTTTAGGTTACTGATTTTTGTACTGTGGTTGTACCAAACAAAATTCCATTGCCTCACGATTGTTCTGCCAAAATATCAGTTCATTCTGACGAGTAGTTTTCAAATTATCGATTTTTGAAATCGTAACTTTAATTATAATCACCCTGTATATCAAAAGCAAACTTAGAATTATTTTCTAGAAAGTCCCTTCAGCTTTCATCTCCTTAAGGTTGACAAGGCCTCCAAAATGTGCTTCAGCTTATTTGTCCATGAAAGCTTTTCTGGCTTTGTTCAGATCAGTATTTTCTGCATTTTTAAAGCTATCGATATCGGTTGTGATCGCTGTCCCCTGTAAACCACTGACACACATTGGCCACTCCACGAATCTTTCTTTCGGTATCTCAACGAAAGTTCTCGCGCCACATGTACCTATGCGGTGTAGTCAAAACGTTTTAATTATCATCTCTAAAAAATTAAGCTACGTAATTAATTTTTTGTTTTATGCGGATACATGTCTGGAGTCTTGCACATAGAAATCCCCGCGCCAGAGCACCGTAGCACACCGCTATAGGGACCAAAACAAAATGGCGCAGCCCATTGATAAAGTGGAGCATCGTGCGGTGATTCGTTTTCCGCATTTGAAAGGGAACAACGCTGCAACAATCCATGCTGAGTTGGTGGAAGTGTACGGCAACAATGCACACCATCATATGACACAGTAGTTAGGCGGTGCAGACGCTCCATGTTGAATGACGAAGAACGAAATTGCAGATCATCTCTCCATGAAGAATAGGGAATCGCAAGAGAAGTGGAGGCCCTGTTGCTCGAGGACCAACGTGTCACATTCGAGACGATAGTGAAAATAAGTCATGTACTGATCAATAGTCACGATAACGCCCCAGCTAATTCCACACAGGACACTCACACATTCTGTTTCTTTGGGCTATCAAATTATGACTCACCCCCCCGCCCCCGTATTCTCCTGATATGGCTCCCAGTGACTTCTTCCTCTTTCCTCGGATGAAGATACCATTGCGTGGCAGGCTTTTCCAGGATGACGACGAGGTGATCTTCGATGTGGAACGTTTCCTGAACAGCCAAATTGCAAACTTCTACATCCAAGGTCTCCGTCAATTCGTCCATTGTTGGGGGAAATGCGTCGCATTGAAGGGTGAATATGTAGAGAAGGACTAATACCATCACCAAGTTTCATGGCCGCAGCTTGATTTTTTCAAAGTGATAATTAAAACTTTATGACTACCCCTCGTATAATTAGATTTTTCTCTCATTCTGAAGCACGAGGAGCCTTTCTCATCTTTCCTAACGCACGTGATCAATAGTTGTAGTGATCAGCCAAACAGGTGCTTCTACATAGCGTTGTGGCAGTGGGAAAAGTAAAAACGACGTATGATGCGAAGACTAATCAAATTGTACGTCAATGAAAGATGGCATCAAAATCCTTCGATTAATGACGTCAACGAATGGGTTACTGTTGATGGCGTCAAAATCCTGGTTAAACAGATCTGAAAGCACTCCCCTCCATTTTCCCGCTTGATTAAAACTTTAAATGTACTTTCATAAGCAAAAATACCCAAAATATGCGCTAAAGCCAAAAATATGCATTTATATGCACAATAAATTTTAGGCTACGAGGTCTAGAAAGGGGTTAAGTGTGCATAAAACATTATTTAAAATGAGTTTCTAGCTCGGAAAAAATGTGCATTATATGGAAAATCTGAACTCTAATAATAACCCTCAAGTTGTTTAATATGTGTCTCCCCAGATGATAATTCCATATTGAATAATTGAATAGTAGAAAGAAAAATACAAACTTTATAGAAGTGGTATGGATACATAATAATACATTTGAATGACTGTATACACATTTTTGGCCCAGCCGATTGCAATCAAAAGAGCAAGTGCACAAGTAGATGTTACGGTCGAGTATATCATGAAAGGGTATAACGTGAATTCCAGTTTCATCTTCCAAATCCAAAATAAATTGAACGGTCGAGATAGATATATGACTGGAGGCTTTATCTTGATGCAGTCAGTCTTTTCTTTTGGCCTCTCCATATAATGCGGGTATTTCCTCGCGGACAATTGGAATGAGAACATGCTGCTGATATTAAAGGGAGTTGTTAAAATTAGCCTTCCTGTCCATTCTTCTGATTATGAGCTTGCCGTTGTACGAGTCTCCCGTCATCACCATGAATCCTTTGGAAAAATTTTCCTATGTGGACGGTAGAAAATCGCAATCGCTGAGGAAGACGTAGCCAAACCTCTTTGTTTATTATTCATTTACGATAGCCTGTGAAGTTCCCACAACTTTTGCAAACCCTCTTTGGGTTGCTGGATTTTCACAACGGACAAGCTGCTTGGCCTTTCGAATGACCTGTGGTGTTCGGCTTATGGGAACGCGAGGATTTTGGTGTTTCTGGCCAGTTGGATTTAACCCCTCCCGAGAAATTTCGTGTTTTACATGCGTTAATTATAGCAGAATTAGCTTCAGAAAAGGCCCCAGTAGGGTCCGATTTTTACTATTTTCGAATGCATCACAACAATGCGGATGTAATAGCATCATTTCGCATGCCTCTGTCACGTGCACGTGATTCGCAGCATTCACGCAATAAATCTTTACCAAAGATCGTAATCAACCTTCTGTAGTTGATTTAACGCACGAACCTGAAAACAGTATTAATGATTTCCATGTCGATTAACGATTATGGATAAAGGTTAAGATATTTGATAAACTTATCCGCTTGATAAAACAATTTTATTTGAAAATTTCAATTGCTTTTTAAAGAAAACGACGTTTTTATTTTTTTTAAATTAAGTGACAAAGTGAATAGAATCGTGTAATGGGAATTTCTTTATAAAATTTTCTGCAATAACGATAAATGCTATTTGCTCAATTCCTACACTAAAAAATGTTTTCCTGGAAAAAATGATAAATCTAACGAACCGAATATAACGAGGTCTCGACTACAAAATTGCTTGGTGGGTCGCTTTAATGCCTTAAGAGAGCAATGGGAAGTTCAGAACCTTCCAATTTAATTAGGTTTCGATGGGAAAGAGTTTTGCTCACTTCAGCTTAAAGTAGGAATCTTAGCAACAGTAGGACGTCTAACGCTTTGTCTCCATGGAAAATAAATGATTGTTAGGGAGAAAGCCGAAAAGCGATGGCAATGGAGCAACCTCTCGTCGTCAGATCAATTTTCTACTCCACTACATCATCTAATAAGATTTCGCCATTTGCAGAGAAATATGATTTTGTAGTTCATCAAAGACTTTAGTCTCAGCCTTATGAATCATATAAAATTATTTTAAAGCGTGAAGTCTTTTAGTAAACTATTTTGAAACGAAGCATCTTTTAATTGCTTTGACAATAATGCTTAAGCTGAAACGTTCATGAATATTTTCCACGTGGAAATTGACTGCATTAGGAAAACTCGATATTTTAAAGGTTCTTCTTCTGAGAATACCATTCAGAAGGAGAACCATTTCAGTTTTAAAAAATCTGTAAGAAATTTCTAAACATTAAGAAAGTAGTTTTATAGCGGATAAGAAATTTCATAACGATTTCATATTTCTGTTTCGCCTTAAGATATAAATTATTTTTTGAGAAGAAAATAGGAAATTTCCTTTACTAAGCATTTTTATAAGAGAAATAAAAGTATAAAACTTCAACATCACTCACATCCATCCTTGACCTAACAAAAAATTTCTTCTTCTTCTTCAGAAAGATCTATCAATTCCAACTAAGTTTTCCCATTCCTGAAGATGGCATGAAAGTAATAAAAATCCAATAATGATTTCATAACATTGTATAATATTAACTGGATGTTTCTTTTGAATTTGCCGTCCGAGAAATATAATAAATTTCCTGAGAACATGGATAAGCACCAACGGAAACATAATAAGAGATAATATGCCTGTTTTACTCTAAACATATTTTTTTTACATTAAAGGATACCAAATCATTAACATTACATTCTATCGCTGGTTTAATAACTGAAACGCGTCGGGATTTAATAAACTGACTTCTGTTATTCATTGTCCTTTTATTAGGAGCTTTAGCAAAAAACTACTTATAAGAATACATGCTTTGTGTGTACGTTTCTCCGTTCAGCCGTCCGTCATTTGCACGATAACTTTTCAAATTCCGTTTTCGACAATATAGGGTGACTCATTGTGTACAAATTTTTTAATCCAAAAAACGAAAAGTAAAGCAATTGACAACTAATAAATAGAACATGATCCCTTGGTAATAAATAACATGTTCATTCGGTTTCGAAGTGGGCTCCTTTGGCAGCGATACAAAGCCCCAAACGTGTCTTGAAATTTTCAGCAATGGGCCGCAAGTCGTCGGGCGACAATCGGTCCCATTCTTGGCGCAGGGACTTCTTCAGCGACTCCAATCTGTTGTGGCGTCTAGCACAGGTCCTGATTTCCAAGATCGACCATATCCTGTAATCCATGGGATTGAGATCCGGCGGGTAGGGCGGCCACTGCTGAGACGTGATGAAACCATGAAAATGGCTCTTGTACCACTCCTGCGTCATTTTCGCTCTGTGAGCTGGTGCTGCGTCTTGTTGAAAGGTCCAATCCGCATTGCCGAAATGCTGCCGAGCCCATGGAAGTACCACAGCCTCGAGAAAGCCTCGACGGTAAACTTGTTGGTTGATTTTGACTCCTTGGTCCACGAAAACGCCCCAGACCATCACGGACTGCGGATTTTGGCGACGTTCGATGACTGCAGAGGTTGATTCCGGTCTCACGAAACTTGAGAGATTTACGGTCTCACGAAAGGTTGATTTGTCTCATCGAGACTTTCGGATTTCGCTGGACTCACTTTTTGATGATTTTGCGGTTCCTAGACGTGTTGGCGGTACGCTTTATTCCTCTTCCTGGACGGTCGCCTTCATGGCCAAACTCTTTGAACCGTTTGACCGCTTTGGAGACTCTGCCAACATTGAGCAAACGAACAATTTCACATTGACGCCTTCCTTGACAAACAGCTCCAAAATTGCACTGCGTTTGCTTGACATTTCAAAACACACATCAATTAACTCATAATAAGTTGAAATACGGACGACTTACCCAAGAACATGCAGTGATTGCAATGAATTAAAAATTATTTGGTGGCGCTTTAATATATTTGCGCCTGGACGCGTCCATTTCTGTTGCCATAATTTATTGTCACTCTGTATGATCATCAAGGAATGTTTCAATTTTCCAGGCTTTTCCGTGGATCCCTTCAAGTCGTTTGCGCGTGCTGAAGCAGTGACCGTTAAAAATACCAAGATAAAGGCATGTCATATAACAGAAATTAATTCACTGTAACAATTCTTTTAAGCATTGTTGACATGTGCGCCCGCACGTGACGATCGCTTTGTCGCAGCTAAATCTGCTTCTTGGAATGTTAGCAGGATTTTTGGTCCGGATTCACAAAAGCGTCTATTAGCAACTTAAAGACAACATTTCGTCGTTACGGCGTTTAATGGCTTTTATTGATATTCACAAAACCTGTCGTAAACGAAAACGTCGTTAGCTAACGACATCTCAGAGCTGTCGTTATAGCGTCGTTAAGAATGTTTAAAATGCTGGAAGGTTTTGTACACGACGTTGCATTCTTATGTTGATTATCGTGGCTCAGTATTGATGAACATCAGTAATTGATCATATGCGATATTGTAGATTTTCTATGGATGTGATTTCTCAATTGACCAAGAGGCTCAGACGACATATAATGAAAAAGCAAATTGGCGAAGTTCATTCGCTCCTCCCTGCCGGCCATAAGGTTAAATCAGCTCCGGCCTGAATAGAATGTTGGATATTATGGATTTGCACTTGCGTCACCATAGCGTGCAACGGTTATGAATTGGTATTAGTGTTACGGGTAAACTTATACTAATTTTAGATAACTCTGCAAACAGAGAGGGAATCCACACATACCTTTAATTTGCTAAATTAAATTTAATATTACTGTATGCAGGTACTACAACATGCAGTGTGCTATGATGTATATTATTGCAATAAACATAAATTCACATAAATAAAGTCAACAGTCTTAGCAGTCATTATTCTTTTACTCGTAGCAGGTTATTTGCGGTAGTGGTGGCAGCATAATAACTTGATTAAGTTCCGATGGCACACCATCCGTGCGTATGAGTGAGGTTGTTTGTATTGGAGCTAATGAAACAGAAATTAAAATTGAACGACCTCATTAGCATGGAGCACTCCGTAGAAACAAATTCTTATGAACTAATTATCATTTATCATAAGAGCTAAGCTTAAAAATACGAGCTTACTAATAACGCTGTTCCGTCCAAGCCAGGAACGGAGCGGCCGCGCGTCACGTGACCACGGTAGCCCCCCCCCCGTTACCTGCTGACTTCTCGTGGACGTTGGTCCTGGAATAATTGCTCCAATTGGTCCAATCGTTACTCCTGACGTTCTCGCCCTTCACCGTCGTATGAGTCGGCCTTGCGGGGCAGCATGGATGGGGGCGATTCTCCTTTGCCTGTACGTATTGTTGCGGCGTAGAATTCTGTACTCCTCCTTCGCTCGCCTTGTGTTCCGCTCCGGGCAGCTCCGCCGCCTATTTCGTCTCTTCTTCGGAAGTCGTTACGACAGCTCCCTTCTCGACGCATTCCCTGGCAGCCGTGTTGACGATAGGTCCTCCTCGCTCCTTCGGAAACCTCCGCCTGCCTCGGGTATTTCCCCAATGAACTTCTAATGCCCCCATGCACTGTGACCAGGTTTTTAAACTCGAAATTACTACGGCACAAGGCCTCCCATTACTACATATTACTACGTTAAGTGTCCCAAAATACTACTTTATTACTACAGTAAGGAGGCTTTATACTAATCATTAGGCTAATTATAGATCAGTGCTTTTGAAGTGCTATACAACGCAAGGCAAGAAGTTAACTTTAAACGAGTCGACAGTGAGAGGGAGGGCGGCATACTTCAACACCAACTACCAGCACAAAAGCTGTGGCCTACCGGCGAATGCAGTGCGATGTGAATGCGGCGGCTGCGTGCGGCAGCAGAGGGAGCGGATGCGGAGTGCGGAAGGAGCGAAGCGGCAAGCTACTGGGCTGCTATCAGGCGTCTAGCGAAAGCGATGTGAAACTGAACGTGAAACCAACTGCTGCCAACTCATGCCAACATGAAGTGGCTGTTGTTGTTCACTCTGCTAGAGCACTTGTACACAAATCTATTAACTTGTAATTTAATTTTTGGATTAAAATGAGATAAAAACTAAAGTATTTAAAGTTCTTTATTTTTTATTTTATTAATTATTTATTATTAAGTAGCGGAAGAATGGAGCTACTTATTGTTTTCACAATGTCCGTCCGTCCCCTTCATAATTTCCGCATTTTTTTTGAGATAAAAGCTTGAAATTCGGAATGTAGCTTACTATGGGCATGTGCAACTTCACATTTAGTTTGGTTTTGATTGGCCCACTGGAGTCGGAGTTTCGGGGGTGGAAATTAGAGGGTACCAAAAGGTCTACGCATATTTGTCCATATAAAGGAATGAAAGTCGGTATGCCAGTTCCTCAGGAACGCGACAACCTTACAATACACACCTCAGACATCATCGACTACTGCTGCTACTGCACGACGATTCTACCACTCGACGGACGACGACGTACCTATTGCAGACTGGACGACTTTCAGTGCATCAGTGGATTTTCCAAGAAGACTAAAAAGGTAGGACTTTTTTAAGTCATTTATACTGAGTCGTTTTGAGTAGGTGCGTCCTTCTGAGGACGGCAAAACCCAGCACCACACCTGCTTCATGATGACATCAGGCACTGTTAAGTATGCTGATGGTAAAGTGTTACCTTGTGACCTGGCCTACAAAGATGCGTGTAAGGATCCGAGATTTCTGGCATTTGACATTATTATCAACGGACAACTTGAGGCATTACGTACAGAACTGAACAGCAAATATTTAGACTTAGAATCAAGAGTGGAAGCGCTGTCTAAGGAACTTGGTAGCAAAATTGATAGTTTAAAAAGTGATATAAAGAGTGCTAGTTTAGAGACTGCCAATGGCTTTGCTAACCTTGGCAATATTATCAAGGAGTTTATGGGTTCTCCCATTACTTCTGATTCGCCCATGATAGTGGTAAATCCTGATGCAACACATAATAATGAAAATGTTTCTACTTGCCTGGAAGCAGTCGACGAAGGAAACTCCTCAATACGAACTAGCGTCAAAAGAAGGCACGAAAACGATTCTGCTGACAGTGATGGAGGTAAGTGGCGTATTCAGAATAAAAGAAACAAAGGTGGTGTTAGGATAGATAACATTCAGTCTACTGTCGATGTCAAAAATGGTGTTTCTGTAGCCATACGAGGAAACAAAGCCAAACTTGGTTATTCCCAAAGCAATGCCACCCATGGAAAGGGAGTTATTTACATTCCTCCGATTATTATTCGTCATCACGGAAAACCAATCAAGGAAATTCTAGAGGAAATAACAAAACATGTGTCTTTAGATAAAATCATCTGCCACACTGGTCGCAAGGACACCATTAAAATTAAGTGTCTTGATGAGGATACGCACAAAATTCTAGTATCTGGAGTAAAGAATAACGATGTGCTAAAAATCCAGCATCATCAGCTCAAATCAGAAAAGCTGCTGAAATACGTTGTCCGAAATGTTGACACAACGTATGACCTGGAAGACTTTTGCGAAGATCTCAGGAAGGCAAATTATTTTCCTGAAAAGGCAATCAGGCTGAAAAAAGCTAACGGTTCCGTTGAAATGCCACTGGTGTTAGTTCTACTCCAAAACACTGAGCACAATAAGTCATTTTTGAGTTTAAAGCGTGTTGGTCCCCTTGCTGTAATTGTTGAATTGTTTAGAGGCAACAAAAGGCCCTTGCAATGTTACAACTGTTTACGTTTTGGCCACGTCTCCCAAGGTTGCACCGAATCGCCTAGATGTAACAAGTGCGCAGGTGACCATCAGTCGAGGGACTGTACAAATGTAAAGGGTAAAGACCCCCCTAAATGCATTCGTTGTGATGGTCAGCATACTTCAAGTTACACCAAGTGTCCGAAATATCCCCAAGTCAAAAGGATCAAAACCACTAAAGTAGTTGTTGGCAGAACCTATGCTTCAGTCGCATCCAGCTCTTCTCATTCAGATGCGGTCGATCCAATCCAATTGTGTAGCATTTATAGGAGTCTGGGTAACCTTCTTAACCTCTGTAAGGAAAGTGGCAACGTACTGCCACAGGCTGCGTCCCACGAAATCAAGAACTGACCATGGACAGACACCGCTACAGAACAATTACCCACGGAAAGCTTCGTTGCAATATATGGAACGCCAGGGGAATCTATCGGAAGCGCATCGAATATTACAATTTCATCATTAATTGGAATATTGACATAGCTTTCGTGTGTGAGACGCACCTGAGATCAACTCAAACTTTTAACTTGCCGGGTTATCATGTTTATCGAAAGGATCGACCTCTGGGTAGCAACGCCAGTCAAGCATTTGGTGGAGCAGCTATCATTGTCAAGGATGGCATTGATCATCGTGAGACTGTCACTCCGAATTATGTAGGAATGGAAGCTGTTTCCGTGATAATAAATGACGCCGACGCAGGTGAGATTAAATTCACCTCTTTGTATAATTCTCCTAGGCACAAGCTTGGACCGTGCGAGCTTGATGAGCTGCTCTCTGGGCCCATTCCAGTGGTTATGGCGGGAGACTTTAATGCTAAGCACCCTACATGGAACTCCAAATGCTCCAACCAAAATGGCAATATCCTCTATGGATATACTCTAAACGAGATTGACACCTTTGTTGCTGGACCCCTTGATGACACATACTACTGCGACCATTCTCCTGTCAGCGACGTGCTGGACGTTGTAGTTCTTAAAGGATTCTTTAAGCCCTATAATATTTTCACAGTCGACGACTTATCCTCTGACCACCGTCCAGTGATGCTTATCTTTGAGGGCTTAAGCATCGATGTAAAGATTGGGCTTCGCTCCAAACAAGACTGGAAACTCTTCAGGGATATCCTTAGAGAAAACAGCATTCCATATAAGGAGGTTATTGACAACGAGGATATTAATGCAAATATCAGTTCTATTACTCGTGTTATCAATGATGCTACGGCTTCCAGTACTTTCACTACTGATCGAAAGCGTCCTGAACATCTCGACCTCCCTACTTACATCAGGCGTCTCATACTTGAAAGAAATTCCTATAGAAGGTTATGGCAGCGTAAACGACTTCCCTTCTTTAAGACGAAATACAACAGGCTAGCTCGAAAGGTCCAGGAAGAGGTTAAATCTTTACGTAACCAAAGATGGAGCGAAAAGCTAAAGGCCCTGTCAGTCCAGGACAACTCGCTCTGGGGTACTGTACGGGCTCTAAAAGGAAACAGACCCATCAACTTACCACCGCTGCTTACCGCAAATGGCAATGCTGTCACGAGCGACCAAGATAAAGCTCAACTGATCGCCGAATCCCTGATTAAACAATTTACCACTCCTGGTGAGAACGACCCGGATAATTTCCCAAATATTCGTCTTGTAAACGATGGATGTATCGCATACGAGGTCACTCATCGTATTTCTACCTGTGAGGACACTATTGGTGTTCAGGAAGTCTCCGATGTCATCAAGCATCTTAAAAGCAGGAAAGCAGCAGGTATCGATTCCATCACTAATAGCACTCTCAAGAACTTACCTCCTAATGTTGTTGCGACTATTACCAGGGCCATGAATGACTGCTGGAGACATGGTTACTTTCCTGTCAAGTGGAATGAGTCTGTAATCGTTACCATACCGAAGCCTGGTCTAAACCCTGCTCTTCCTGTCAGCTATAGGCCTATAAGCTTGTTACCTATGCTATCAAAAGTGTTTGAACGCATCATTCTTAAGAGATTTAACGACTTCTGTGTGGCTAACAATCTTGTTCGTGAAGAGCAATTCGGCTTTCGACCAGGTCACTCCTGCCAACTCCAGATCTGGAGGCTTGTTGCAGATTTAAACACTCCTCTTAACTGCGCTAAATATGGTGGTCTTGTGTTTTTGGATGTCCGAAAGGCTTTTGATCAGGTTTGGCACGAAGGCCTAATACACAAAATGATTACTTGTGGATTTCCGGACGATCTTATTGCCTTGATTAGATCCTTTCTGTCGAGCAGGATATTTCGAGTAAAAGTTGGCTGCTCCTTGTCGAACCCGTGTGACGTCAAAGCTGGTGTTCCCCAGGGTTCTGTTCTTGGCGCTGCACTCTTCAACTTTTTCATCCATGACTTCCCAACATTTACAAAATGCAAGCTGTATCTGTTCGCTGACGACGCGTCCATCATGACCACTGCTCGCGTTCCCGCTCATATCATATCTCGATTGCAGAATGCCTTACATAAGTGCGAGAAATGGTTTGCTAAGTGGAGACTCAAACTAAACGTCGACAAGTGCAAAGCTATGTTTATTACCAAGAAACTTCGGAAGCCACCGAAGCCTCTCCTTCTTTCGGGTAGAGAGCTCGAATGGGTGAAGAATTACAAATACCTCGGAGTGGTGATAGATGCTAAGCTAAATTGGGGTGACCACGTCTCCTATGCTATCAATAAGGCTAAGAAGGCAAAGTTCAGCCTGGTCGCCCTCCTGAAGCGAAACAGCGCTCTTGGAATAGATAGCAAACTTTTGCTATATAAAATGGTAATCCGGACCATTCTGTTATATGGTATGCCTGCCTGGGCCACAATATGTAAGTCCAGATGGAAGGACCTCCAAACTTTCCAAAACGTTACCTTGAGAACCATTGCTCAACTCGACAGGAGAGTTGCAACAAATACTTCTATTGCCGACGATTTTGAGATACCTCCCATTGGAAATCACGTCCAGGAATTGATGAAAAAGCTGCTTCCGAAGATGAAGGACCATCCCAATCCTCTGGTTGCCGGTATTCTTGAGCACCCGCTTACCTTCAGAAGCCTTCTTAGACATCGCAGGCCACGCCACCTCCTGGACATCAATTTCGACGACATCCAAAAGGCGAAATTTCCCGAATATTGGATCACCTAGCTCCTCGTGTCCCTCGTCAATCAACAATCAACACTATCGTCCTGATAGGAAAGGACTCCATCTTATCCTCTGGATGACTTAACTAGGTTTCATCTGGCTTCTTGCCTAGTTCAGTGTACTTCCCGTGGTTACCTTCTGGACGAGTATGGCAGTGAAAGCGTTGCTTTCGGACCACTCGTTTCGTTTTACCTGCACTGTTCGATTGTCGATTGTCGATGCCAGTTCCTCTAAGCAAGATCAACATTACTTTAAAGTTTGGGCCAAATTGTCCCAATAGGGTCGGAGTTATGGGGGTGGCAATCACTTGGTCTTTAGAACTATGGCGACATATGGAGTGTCATATATATTTCGTTCGAAAATAATGAGAAAGGAAAGAAGATATGGTTCTTCTATATTTTCTAAATACAAGGTTCGAGAAACTCAATTTTTTAAATCAAAAATTGAGTTTCTCGAACC
>JAHWFO010014436.1:187966-199298 GCA_023313115.1 Rhysida immarginata
AAAAAAATAGATGAACTCAGGACTTCCGCTACTTTCCTATACCTTCCTCGGGAGGCTTAATTTCTTATTTATTTTTGAATTTATCATGGTTACAAAAGCACATATAATACAATTGAAATAGCTGGCTTTCTGCTTGTTTATAGAGAAAGAAGGACACCTAGTGATGAAATTTCGAAATCGCTCACGCTCGGGAAGTAAATGCTTGTTTGCTCGTTTCAACACCATGAGGCATTGAGCACATGTTTTTTAACTCGTTTGAACTATTTCAAGTGCGGAAGTATACTTTGCTCTCCAAACTAGTTTAATCTAAAACTGTTTTCGAATAACATCTAAACTAGTTTACTTCAAGCTAGTTCAGGTAGTGCGGATGATAGTGGTGTGCGATCCATCGAAAACCATCGATGGTTTTGTTCTACGATCAATCGAAATTTCGATGGTTTTCAACCATCGAACGATTTTTATAAAACACCGATTGCCAGCGATGGTGGTTTACAAACCATCGATGGAAATTTCGATTGTACTTCGATGGTAAATGGTTGGTTAAGTCAAATCAAATCACTAGACGAGACGACCAATGCGGTTTCGAGATTTGGCGCTGGCCTCCCATTGGTGCTTTATACCAGATAAATTAGGTGAGAAGTGTCAGAGAGATCAGATTGTACTACAATCATTGTAGATTGTCGATCTACAATTTTGTTAAAACCCAACTTTTACATTTGTCAAATTATCAGTAATAAAATGTCTGTTGTAGTCTAAGCTTTATCCATGTGATTTTATGCTATTTTATTGAGATAAAAAAATTAAAAGAACCATCGATGGTATTTCTGAACCCATCGATGGTTTCCTGTGCCCATCGGTTGTGTTTCGATGATGGTTCATACCATCGATGGTGCCACCGATGGTGGTTTTTAAACCATCGCACACCACTACTCGTAACCTTCTCTCTCGAAAGCGAAACTTCCAATCCTTGATTTTTCTTTCTACGCTCTCGTCGTTACCCCCCCCCCCCCCCGTTGATCTTTGCTGACCCCCATTGGCCGATGTCTTCTGCTCTCGACCAATGAGCAATCGGCGGGTCTACGAACTCCAGCGGGGGTAGATCGAAAGGCGGGCATCGTGTTGCTCTCTTCCGATCGCCTCTGATTTTACTGACAATTAGCAACATCTGGTTGTTTCAGAGCGCGAAAGAAAGAAGATCGTGCTTAAATTCTACAAATATTCGACTTATTTAGAAGTCGTTGTCGAAAATAGAACAAATGTATGTATATATTCTAAAAATATTTTTAATGTTCTAAACGTATTTTGTATATTTTAAAGTGGGAAAAATGAATAAAGATGAAATAAAGCTGGGCTGAGAGTCCTTGGTGCCAAAGTGGGTGGAAGAAAAGCAGAGTTTAATTTTAACATATTAACGAAATCAATGCATTAAATATTCTTGTAGTCCATAATTTAAATATGCCATGGACCCTCTCTTGAAATGAAATCCCTCTTTCCTATTACACTTCTGTGCTGAATCAACCTGAATAAGGGATAAATATTTAATTATATACAAGTAACAAAAATAGATCGCTGCATAGGGAAACCATTTTTACTACTTACAAATGTGATGTTGGAAAACGTTTACCTCGTAATTTTTACTACTAACATCAGCCGTAAAATTACTATCACTACTGCTATTAGTAGTACAACTACTAACCAAAAAAAAAAAAAAAAAAGAGTGCAACTATTATCAGAGCTACAATTGCTATAAGTTTTAGTGAGTGTCTTGTCTTTGGGAGATCTGCTTACAGGATTCAGTATTTTTCGATCTTCTTAAAAATCAATTTGAAGTTACTGAATTTTTAGGTAATTTTTATGTAATTTAATAACAGTACAAAAATACAAATTGTATAATACTTAAAGGTTTGATCATGTTTTAAAACTTTTAATTTCATTTCATTAATTTAATCCTTCAAATTTTGTAATTATTAAGTAGCGGAAGAATGGAGCTACTTATTGTTTTCACAATGTCCGTCTGTCTGTCCGTCCCCTTCATAATTTCCGCATTTTTTTGAGGTAGAAGTATAGTGGCTAGAAGAATAGTGTGGCAACGGCTACTACTCGCAATGCTACGTGGTTGATTCCCGATTTGATGATAGTAGCGGTGGCGCTGCAATCGACATAGATGCGAGTTACCCGGGAGATGAGATGGAAATCTTAGGATGACTGAGGTTTTTTTTCAAATATATTGCGGGCGAGTTAATTTTATTTATAAAAATTTATTATATTTTAGGTAATTGTCTTCCACAGTACTTAACGTTACTCTTTAACGTTACAATAAATGAAAAAAAATCTGCTGTTTTAAATGAGTTGAAATATAAGATCACAGATGGATGAAGGTATCCATCACAGATAAAGAAAGCATGGAATATGCGCTCTTCCGAGCCAGAGGAATTAAGTTTTGAGTAATTAAGCATTAAATATAGATCTGCTAAATTAAGTCTAATAAAATATAAACATAAAAACTAATCATGTAATGCTGTACACAGCTGGCCACGTAACAAATGATAGAAAATGAATTTTCACAGATGTTTCAGGAGAAAAAGAATTCAACAAATGAGGTTTTCGCCCCTCTAACTCGGAAATGCACAATATTGAAAAATACATAGACATACAAAGTAAATGTCTTTTTCATATAAAATTCATTTATCACATGATTAAAAACCAAATTACTTTTTTATGTGATGATAAAATATTTAAGTATCAGATATTTTAGGTTAATAGGTTTGAAAAAAAAGTTTTCTTATTATTTTTTTAAAAAAAGTAAGAAATATAGTAAATTTGTATTTAAAGCTGCTTTGATTGCATTTTATTATTTTAAAAAAGGAATTTATAAAAATTATTCTGATTTTCTTAGATTTTACATAAAGAAAAAAATAAATGAGAAATATAGATAGTAAAGTGGTTCTTGAAATTTTAAAATGCAACAGTAAGAGGGGAGGGGTGTTATTTTATTGCAAAACTAAAATCGGATGAAGAAATCGAAAACTTAGCTAAAGAAAATAACTCAGTGTAAAACGGTCGTGTATTTCTCTATACCAATTATAACTGAAAAAGAAATAAAATCATATGAAATTAAAAAATACTGCAAAATCATCTCTAAATTAAAACAAAAAAAGGGGGGGGTTCGAAATATTATTAAAATGGTATCTTATTTAATGTTCTGGAATGAATATGAAATAATAAATCAAATTTATACATTTTACGAAGAAATTAATGGAGATGTTTAGCTACTATGTTGATGTAGCTGCCATCTGGCGGCATCATCATTCGAGGAATCAAATTTGAACGCTCGCTGCCACACTATTCTTCTAGCCACTATAAAGTCTGTCTCAAAAGTTTAGAGACTTTGCAAAAACTGTCACATTAGCACATCAGTAAATTTTTTGACCATACCAAATAAAACACTATTTATCACACTGTGAACATGATTATTACATATTTTCAAAAATAAATAGCTTTTCGTTTTTTTACAAAAAAATATTTTGAAATAATCAGTACAAAAAAGTGTCTCAAAAGTATAGAGACTCACCTCCAAACTGAATGGTCATAACCTGTTTTAAATAAAATTGACCCTTTGGAATAGTCCAAATTATAAAGTAAGTTATAATTTATATTTAATTTCTGCACAATAAAGAGTGACAATGGTGGAAAAGACATTTCTAAAGATGAAATACAATGTAAGTGAAATCTGGAGGTTGAATGGCAAGACAGTTAGAGAAATTTCTGCTGAAATTGGAAGATCCAAGCCTGTTGTACACAAAATCATTGCAGAGAAACGGATATGTGAAGCTAAGAAGAGAACAGGATGGCCAACAAGCACTACTGAACGAGATGTGCGCCAGATTTTTCGGCTTGCTGCTACTGGTACAAATTCCTTACGGAAAATACCACGCGAATTGGGTGGACAAATATCCAAAGATACTGTACACAGAAGTATTAAGGCAAATCCTGTACTTGCTTACACCAGGAAGAAGACAAAACCACGTCTAACCAAGGAGCACAAGAGAGTTCGATTGGAATGGGCTCGGGAGCGTATGTCGTGGACAGATGAGTGGCTTTCTGTAATTTTTTCTGATGAAAACAAATGGAATCTGGATGGTCCCGATGGAAATGCATTTTACTGGCATGATTTGAAGAAGGAACCAGAATCCTTTTATAGCAACCAGCAAGGCGGTGGAAGTGTGATGGTGTGGGGTGGATTCTCCTTCAATGGGATACCAGTTTGGCATTTTTGACTGGGAGACAAAACTCCTTAAAGTACCAAGAAACCCTAGAAAACCACTTGGTACCTTTCATGTCTTTTTTGGTTGGGAACAATGGCATTTTTCAGCAGGACAATGCTAGTATACACAAATCGCAGTCAACAAACCAGTGGTTTGAAGCACAGGGTGTCAATGTGATGAAGTGGCCAGCCAAAAGTCCGGATTTGAATCCTATTGAGAACCTTTGGGCAGTGATGACACACAAAATTTATGCAAACGGTAGACAGTACTCTTCGATTGCAGAATTGAAAAGTGAAATCGAAATGGTTTGGTTTAATTTGGATCCAAGTCTTCTTCAAAACTTGATCTCATCAATGAAAGATAGAGTGTTTCAAGTAATTAAGTCCAATGGTAACTTTATTTGAACATGGCTTGAACATTGTTGTTTAATTAGGTGACTCTCTATACTTTTGAGACACTTTTTTGTACTGATTATTTCAAAATATTTTTTTGAAAAAAAACGAAAAGCTATTTATTTTTGAAAATATGTAATAATCATGTTCACAGTGTGAATAAATAGTGTTTTATTTGGTATGGTCAAAAAATTTACTGATGTGCTAATATAACAGTTTTTGCAAAGTCTCTATACTTTTGAGACAGACTTTAGTAGAAGGTTGAAATTCGAAATGTAGCTTACTATGGGCATGTACACCTTCACTATTTAGTTTGGTTTTGATTGGCCCACTGGGGTCGGAGTTTCGGAGGCGGAAATTAGAGGGGACCAAAAAGTCTACCCGTATTTATGCATATAAAAGAGTGTAATTCGGTATGCAGATTCCTCTAAGCAAGATCAACTTTACTGTAAAAATTGGGCCAAATTATCCCAATAGGGTCGGAGTTCTGGGGGTGGCAGTCACCTGGTCTTTAGAACTATGACAACATATGGCATGTCATATATCATTCGATCGAAAATGATGAGAAACGAAATAAGATAGAGCTCTTTTTCATTTTCTAAATATTACGATCGAAAAAATCAATATTTCGATTAAAAAATGGGAAAAAAGGGGGGGGGGGGTAAAATTGCGGATAAAAGGGTAAAAATAGACGACCTCAGCGCTTCCGCTACTTTCCTATACCTTTCTCGGGAGGATAAATTTCTTGTGGTATAAGTGTTTAACTAATAAAATGTTAAATTTTAAAATTAACATAGATTTATGATTAACATAAATTAATAAAACACTATTATTTATCCTGAGACGTGACCGTGTAATCTTCAGGAGAAAAATGAAGACGGCATAATTTCATGTGATTTGACATTTTCTTTCCAGATTTGATTTTTTGAATCCACTGCTTATAAGTCCATTTTTGTAAAGGAATAAAATTTCAATCCTTTATTCTTCTTAGAAGTTGCCGAGGATTGTGGAACACAACAATTGTACGGCATTTTTGCATTAACTTAACCTTACCGGATGTTCGGGTTTTTTCTCCAAATGTTCGGTTTTTTGGGGTCGAACCTCAAATTTGGCAGGTTATTCCCGAAATGATTGTCATGAAACACCACCGATAGAGAAGGCCACAGAAACGTCATACATTGTTACCCGAGGCCAACGAGATAACCAGGGTTGGTAGACCAATAGAATTAAATTCTCCGACGAAACTTGTAAAATTCGCCTACCATCTGAAAAACTCTCGTATACTGCCACAGTGTGTCGTTTTTCACAGAACTACAAGTTACGATTAAGTGAAATCTACTAAACTTTATTTTATAAAAGTCAGTTTTAGTATTAGCCGTATTCTTCATTCAAGTGCTGCTTCTTAAAATATCAGTTTTATAGCAAAAAACTATTTTAAGAACTTAATATTTCGTTTTGTATTTTTTCATATAAAATTTTAAATGCAAAAAAAACGAATCTTTTAAGTAAACGAAATAATGCCTCAAAAATTTTCATAAGAAACTTAAAAATGAGAAAGATTGGTTTAAAAATAACGAGACAGATTTTAATATTATTGACTTAAAAATAATTTATAATATAATTTACATCAAGCTAGGATTACACTGACCAACAAAATTTAAGATTTTTCTTGTGACAAAATGAAAGTGGGTGATTTTTGGTAGTATTTTTTCTGCTGATTACGAGTATAATTTTTAAATTTCTCTAGCACGCACAGCTTTCTTGTTTTACAATTAAACATTTTTAAATCATTCAGTGTTTGGGGCCTGGTAAATTTCCTTGCGGCCCCAAAATATGGATACTTTAACAATGTAGCCGCTTCTCTTCACTCCCATTACTTTAACATAGAAGTCTCGATGTGCATAACTTGGAAACTCGACGTGATAGAAAAAATCTAAAAGCAGATTCGGATTCTACATACAAATTACTACTAACAACACTTTATGTAAATAATAAAAAAGACAAGTGTGGATAATTGTAATGGTAAACTTAGAAATAAAAAACTCTTTCACCACAACGATATTTGATTGAAAATATACAACCTGATACTGGAAGTACTTTTCGGAAGCAATTGCTTCCATCATTCAGCAGCCCAGGAGAAATTGGTTCTCTCAATTTCTTTGAGGTGCTCCTGGGCTGCTGAATGATGGAAGCAATTGCTTCCGAAAAGTACTTCCAGTATCAGGTTGTATATTTTCAATCTATTATCGTTGTGGTGAAAGAGTTTTTTATTTCTAAGTTTACCAACACTTTATGTGGTCTTAGTCACAAAATGTGTGTTGAGTAGTGTTATCAGCATCTGAATCACAATCTACATCAAAAGTTTTGTCATCAGGTGAAGATTGCACTACAGTAGCCGGATTATTTCGGTAGAGCACAGCTGACGTCATGCGACTCATTATTTGCGTGGTTGGTTTAAAACCAAAACAGCAATCATTTGACTGCATTTTAATGCATTGCGATGAAAGTAGGGCTCCGTTTACAGATTTGTTGATAGCTTGTTTCTTATTTGTGTTTTTGTTAAGTTCTTGCTGAAAAGCCTCTCAGTATCGCCATTGGAATGTGGAAGAGTTAAATGCAAGTTCAGCTAAAAATGCATATTTGCGTTCACCTTCATCAGTTACGGTTTGAGAAAACCTGTGCCAAAAGACGTCCACCTCCTTTTGTTTGGTGAGCTCTGGAGGAAGATTGTCCGATGGGAGAGGTCTCCATTCGTCATTAAGGTGTTGCAGTTCTTTAGGGTTTGATGGCTTTGCTCTAAGACAGAGATCACTTAAAAACATGATAGATGGAGTGTCGTTTCATAATTTAGCTGACAAAGCTTTGTCGAGATTCAAAACTGGCAATGTCATCAGTAATTTATCTTTAAAGGGAAAACGTGTTCTTATTCCCAAGCATAGCTACAATATTGTAACTATGTTTTTATTCCCCTGAAGTAAATGATGTCAGGTTTTTGCAGCACTTACGTATTTTTTAGACCTTCCATGACACTAACTCCCATGTTCTCTAGACGTATGAACTCGTAGATGGTAGCAGGCTTGCCAGTTCGATCTATTCGAACGCCACCTACCCGTCCCCTAATATTCCACCAAATTTCTCCAGATTCCACCTAATTTGTCAAGATATTATCATTCATCATAAATTAGTGCTGGGTTGTTGTTTTTGATGGTTTAAAGAAAATATAGTTGTAATCAATAAAAAATTAGGAGTCCTAAACGTAACATTATTATAAACCAGTTCGTTAGATGGGTCTTTAAGGTTAGTATAAAGCAAAGTCTTCACTCTACCCATCCCAATGATATTTGGCCCAGGTTATTATCAAATTATAAGTTGCTTACTTTCTTCATTGTTTATGTCCGTCTGTATATCCGACGTTGTGGCGTCGGTTTCTACATGAATTTCGATTTTTTTTTGGTGGACTTGCATTTGCACTTGCCGTAATAGAGTTGGACTGCAGCCATTTCAACATGTTGATGTTCATCTCACACCAACCACGTGTAAAGTAGCCGTAGCGTCAGTGAGCGTGAGCAGTATTAGCTCAGATGGCTCAATACGAAGGAAAATTGGATACATCTACAAGTGGCCCCCTCGTACTGCCGGAATGGGCAAAAAGGCCTGCCTATACAGCAGTCTCTACTGGCAGTAGCAGCAGCAAGAGCAAGGCCATGGTAGTTTGGAAGGATTTATATTGGATATTGTAGCGTTGCCAGTTGTAACGTGTTCATTCGTACATCGTACACGAGTTAAAATCCTCCTACATGTATACGAGAATTCTCGCACGACTACCAACGCTGCTTATAATCTCTCCTCTTCCTCCATTTTCCCTACTTCCGCTGTAGTTAGGATTCTTATTGGCTGTTTTCAAGCAGACAAAGACGTCATTTCCGTACTCTCGAAATCAGAGTACGGATTTTTCGTCATTACATTTAAGAAAGCTAACGCCGCGTATTGTGAATTTCATTTACAACTAATCGTAAACTTGCTAAATTTCGTCGTTGTTTCTAACGACATTTTTGTGAATTCGGGCCTTGATTTTAATCGAAAGGCCTCATCAAAATATTAATAAGCATCAATACAAATACATATTTTGGAGAAAAGTGGGGAAATTTGTTATAAATGCTTTTTATTTGCGAAACTTCGAAAAAAATTGCAAATGCCGGAAGGCTAAACTAAACGAATAATTTGTTTAAATTTAACTTGTGGAAGAATGGAGCTACTTATTGGTTTCACAATGTCCGTCTGTGTCCTTCATAATTTCTGCATTTTTTGAGGTAGAAGGTTGAAATTCGGAATGTCGCTCACTGTGGGCATGAGTATTTTCACTATTTAGTTTGGTTTTGATTGGCCCACTAGATCGGAATTACGGGAGTGGGAGTTAGAGGGGACCAAGTGATCTATGTGGCATTTTAGGTTGCAAAGGAGTGAAATTCCTTGTGCATATTCCTCTAAGCAAAATCGACATTCTTATGAAGTTTGGCGTCGGAGTTGTGGGGGTGGCAGTCACTTGGTCTTTAGAACTATGACAACATATGGCATGTGATATATCATTCGATAGAAAATGATGAGAAAGGAAAGAAGATAGGGTTCTTTTATATTTTCTAAATACTAAGTTCGAGAAAATCAATTTTTTTTGTTAAAAAAAAAAGATTGGGGGGATTAAAAAGTGCAGATGAAGGGGTAAAAATATATGAACTCAGGGCTTCCGCTACTTTTCTCGGGAGGCTTAATTTATTGTTTAATTTTTATAATATGAAAAGGGAGAGGAGCTGAAATAACTGAAGAAAGGTGACGCCTTTTGTAGATAACCCTCAACAGATTTAATTTTTAAAAATTTGTTTAAAATATCTTTCGGCTTTTACAAGTCAACATAAATTTCGAAATTGAAAAAACAATTTTCAAACATTGAAAACATTTTTCAGCATGTTGAAAAAAATGATCGAAAAGGCTGTAAACTCAAAAGGTAATATAGAGTTTTAATATAAGATTTGTAGAGTTAAAGAAAGAATTAAGGAGTTTTATTTAAATAAAGAATTTGATGAATGCCATGTATAACATTATTTTACCATTTAAAAAGAAAGAAAAGAAAATCAAGAAAAAACACTGTCTGAAAATATTCAGATGTCTAATTAGAGCAATTGAAATAGATATGAATTATTTATTCAACCAGTGAATTCATTCTCCGGTTTGAAAAGAAGAGAAGCTATGAAGGCAAGTCTTCCGCTATTATCAATCTGACATTCCCATTCCAGAAAAATGGTCGCACACTTTAACAGAAAAGATTTGAAATTTATTTTTAACGAGTCCATTAGCTCCCTTGCCATGCTTGGGCATATTTAAAATTTAAATCTTATTCTTTCCAAGAAACAAAAGACTTTATGAAACATGATTTGAATACTGTAAAATAAAAAAAACATAAAAAGGCTTTTCCCTCCTGCATTTGTTTCATGTTATTAAAGAAGCAGAAAAATTCATTAGTAATTCTGTTTTAAATTCTAAAAGTAAAGATAAGTCGAAATATTTTAAGAAAAAAGTGAGAAATAAACTATATTTATTAGGAGGTTTAGCAAAAAGCTGCTCATAAGTAGGGTTCGTGTTTGTATGCACTAAAAACTGCTAAAATATGCACATATATATGCTCTAAAAATGTGACAAAAATTTACTTTCACAATCTGTTTTCATTGTCATACTTATGAAAATGGACGATAAAACGAAAACTAAATAAAACATAACCTGAAACTAAATAACCTGAATACATGTAATCAAAATTTTTCCAAATGTTCTACAAAAAAAATCTCTCTACAACAATTGGCTCTTATAAGCGGAATGGTATATTTATCTGGTGCGTCTTGGCCCATTTTTTTTCTTATAATAATCCTAATAAGTTGTAAAATTAACTTTAAATACACAAATTAAAAATATACACTAACGCTCGAAATATGCAAAGTCCCAGAGGGGGCTAACAGTGCATAAACTACACATGAGTTGCTAGCAAGGGGAAAAATATGCATTATATGCAAAATCCGAACCCTACCTCTAAGAATGCACGCTTGGTCTGTACGTTTATCCGTCCGTCCATCGGTTTGCACGATAACTTGAAGACGGATTAATCTTTTCAAACTCTGTTTTCAGAAATATGACTATTAAGGTCTTAGCTCGGTGGTTGTGGCTATATCAACTTTTCAGGATTTTTTTCGTTTACCCGTTCAAGTCGAATTCACGTGCTAAAACAGTGAAGAATATCAATGTTTCATGTCAAATTCATGTTTCAAATTCATGTCACATAACAATCTATTCGTTAAGAATGAATACACTGTTTCTTTCTATTATCTTTTAAGCATTGTTGACATGGGCACTCTGTAACGTGCCGTTACCTTTTTCTGGCTAAAATTCATCAGCCGTTTATTGAAAAATTTTTTTTGAGCCTTCCCTTCAACTACTTTTCGGGATCTCTTTTGTTAGATTCCCTATACCACTCGGGGGGAGTTACCTTAATCGTTCCCTTCCGGCGCTGTGTGTTTCAAGTTTCCCCATCTTTCCGATATTCCTGGTTTCTACCGCGTGTAGTCTTTACCAAAGCTGGGTGATCATCGGCCGTCCCGGGCGTGAGCCTTATGGATCAGACGCTTAATTAATTAT